>JAODAL010035555.1:0-42818 GCA_025379985.1 Phyllomedusa bahiana | reverse complement strand
TTTTAGAATGGACCTGTTGTCAAAGCTGCATTTCAAGAAAACATGGCCCCCAAAAAATTTAAAAAAATTTTAAATTCTCAGCCCTTTTAAAAAAAATTTTGTGGGGAGAAATGCCACTTAGAGCCAATTTTTTTCCAAAAGGGGTCCATGATTATCCCTGTATCTCACCCCATGCCCCAAAATCATTGACAATGCGAAAAATTCTAAGGGTGAAAGAAAAAATTAAAGGAAATATGGTTTTGTCATGAAACCTTGCTGTCTTTTTCAGTTTCTCACAGAAAAAAAACCAGAAAAAATGAATTTTTGGGGAAATGAAAATTTAAAAAAAAATTCAGAAAGAAATGTTTCTTTTTTAAAAAAAATTTTTTAAGGGGGCCCATTTTTGTTTGAAGAGGAATGTGAAGTAGCCCGGGCAACTAATCGGGGGAACTTGGCAATTGGGGCCAAAACATCATTGGGAGATTAACCCTTTAAATTCATTTTGGGAGGGAAAGTCAAACGTTTCCACATTATTTTTGGGGAAAAGGGCCGGGGATGCGTTTGTTTTAAAGGGGACCCCTCCAGCTGTGATAAAGGTCTGTTTCAGATTTGAGCTGGTGCTGGCGGGGAAAAACAGCTCTATGGCGGGGCGAGCGAGTTTGGGCCATTCACCCTTTTTGGGGAAAACCCAGAAGTCAATTGGGCCCGGGGAAAACATCCAAAAAAATCGGTGTTGAGCGCAGATAGTCGTGCCCCATGATCTTAAGCTGGTCTCTGTGTGTTGTATGTGTGCCCTTTTTTTACAGGGCTTTGGGTTTGAGGTGGTAAATAAAGTTTTGGCCGGGGGGTAAACCATTAGGTTTCCCCAACCTTCCCGTGCTGCCGCTACGGCTATTTGGGGCACTCTACTGCTTTTGTCGCTGGTTGTTCCACTGTTGAAATTTGGGAAGAACGTGAAGCAGACGAAAAAAGATGTTTTCCAGTTGATTTAATTTAGCAAGGGGGCTCCCCTTTCCGCATTTTAAACTCTATTTGGGGGGTGGAAGGGGAAAATGCTGAGTTTTGTTTTGTACCAAAGGGGTCCCGGGGGGTGGGCCCCCAGTAAAATGTTGGGTTTATTTTGATGGCCTTAATGCGAGGATCATGTTGGAGGAAAATGGGCACCCAAGCACTCATTTTGAGAGGTGGAGCCCTTTATTTTCCCCCGCTTTGGGTCGGGGGGCACTAGCAAAAATGTTTCCTCATCTTCCTCCTCCGCCTCAAATTCGTGCCAACCTCTTTCCAAGGCAGGGACGTCAGTAACGTCGGTGTCTAGGAATACCTCCTCCTCCGCTTCCTCCGGCACAGCTTCAACACAGCCCTGACTTGCCTCAGATGATGCACCCTGAAAGCTGATGCGCCGCCTTGCACTAGCCCTGGACCCCGAACCACTGCCTAATGAAGACGATAAAAATTGTGAAACTGTCGGGCCTTGTGGATTCGACGGAGAGAAAGGCTTCGTGTCCGCATCTGTGTCCGTCTCCTCCTCCGTCGCTGGCGGGTCCTGATGTTTCGGAGTGTCCAACAATCGTTCCAGAACTAAGATCACCACAATGGTTATGCTGACAACCACACTGACCATTTTGGTAGCTTCTTCAAAACTGGAAAGGATTGTGCAGACCTCTTTCACCTGCCTACACTCTCGGTGGCTCAACACCCCGAGGTCCGCAGCGCTGCTTGTCAGGCCATGTGTCACTTCGTACTGCGTAATGGCATTGCGCTGCTGCCACTATCGCTGGAGCATGTGGAGGGTGGAATTCCAGCGTTTTGCCACGTCAACAATGAGACGGTTGAAGGGGAGGCCGAGCTGACGCTGCAACGCAGCCAGGCGGGACGAAGCAGGGTGCGAATGGCGGAAGTGCGAACTCAGACCTCAAGCCTTCCTCAGCAGGCAATCCAGACCCGGGTAGCGCTTTAGAAATTTCTGAACGACAAGGTTCATGACATGTGCCAGGCAAAGGATGTGCTTCAGCCTACCGATCTTAAGGGCGGCCAGTAGATTTCGACTGTTATCGCACACCACCGTGCCTGGCACAAGGTTCTTGTCACCCAGCCATCGCTCGCTCTTGTTGCCGAGAGCCGTCCACAGCTCCTGACCTGTGTGTGGACAGTCTCCAAGACAGATAAATTTCAACACAGCCTGGTTTCTCTGGGCACGTGATGCCACCAGAGGACCTTGTGGGAAAGAACCCTGCACCATCCCTTCGGTTTTGAAGAGCATGTGCCGAGCCTGAGAGCCACCGTCACCCCCAGAGACAGCCACCCAGCTCACCCAGTGAGCTGTCACAGAGATATAGCGGCCTTGGCCATGCTTACTAGTCCATGTGTCGGTGGTCAGATGGACTTTTCCGGACACAAATGAAGACAACGCGCTTGAAATTTTAGATGACACGTGGCTGGCCAGGGCAGGGACGGCTTTTCTGGCAAAGAAATGCCTGCATGGCATCTGGTATTAGGGGCAGGCAAGGGCCATGACGTGGCGGAACCCATCTGTGTCCACGAGACGGAAAGGCAACATTTCCGAAGCCAAAAGCCTGGCAATGCCGAGAATAAGGGTTTTGGTTTTGGGATAGTTTGGGTTAAAGTGTTTCTTCTGCTCCCAAACCTGGAAGACAGAAAACAGGCTGCTTGACTGGCCGCTGTATGGCGTGCAGGTCGTCAAACTGGTGGAAGGAGAAGGGGTAGGATGGGTCTCTGGTGGTGCTGGTGGTACTCGGGCGACGGTAGAGGCTGAAGCGGAGGCTGATCCCTGATCATGACTCTGAGAGACATGGGCAGCTGAGGAACGCTTGGTGGTGGCGGAGGAGGAGGAGGCGGAGACAGAGGGTGTGACAGTGGTTGGAAGCCCAGCATCGGTGTGACCTTTTTTGGACAAGTATTGCCTCCATTTCAACTCATGCAGTCGCTGCATGTGACTAGACATGTTGGTGGTGGTTAAACACCTAAGATTCTTGCCTCTACTGATGCGTTTACGGCAAAGGCGGCATATGACAATGCTGGGTGAATCAGAGGCTTGCTCAAAGAAGGCCAGGCTTGAGAGGTCCTGGACCTTTTTGACGGCGATAAGCGAGGGAGCGGTGTTTGCGCTGACGTGGCTGGCGGAATCATATCAGCAGACTTCTGCGAACCGCCCCTCTCCCTTTTTGAGGCGGAACCCGTACTGACACTACCCCATCGTCTTCCTCTTCGTCCAGTGATGAAGCGCTCGCAAGCAAATTCTGCTGAAAAGACCACGTTGGATCCGCAATGTCGTCATCATCATCATCAACACAGGTGACTTCGTTGTCCTGACATTCTGCATCCAGGAGCTGCGGGCTACAAGCAAGAGGCACTGCAAGGTGTTTGCCGACCGCCCAGGATTTTTTCCGATTGACCGGCTTCCTTCTCCTCCTCTGATGGCATCAGTAACTGGGCGTCAGAGCAGAGAAAATCATCCTCTTTGGCCTCTTGATCTTTTAACATGCCTTCTGACCCCAACCGCATTTTGTCATCAAAGAGGTCTTCGGAAAATGGATTATCCACAGTGGTGGGTACATGAGTTGACATTTGGGCTGCTTTCGCTTCATGTTGGACGGATGCTGATGATGCTGATGATGACATTTGTGGCCGTGACTGGGAGGACGAGGAGGTAAGACTGCTGGATGCAGGTTGCATTAACCACTGAGGAACAGATTGGCGACACTGTTTGTTACTGAGATTCACAGGGCCCTGACCCAGCGATGACAGGCTTAACGGTCCTGCAACCGACAATCCACTGGCTTGCGTGTTGTCGCCAGCACTGGATGGAGCACCTTCTCTCGTACCTCTACCTCCATGTCCTATCCCCATCTTTGCTCACTTACCACCTGAATTTCGCTCCATGTTCAGAAAGATAAAATTTGAGAGGGAATGGAAGAGTTTTGGAATGTCTCTTATTAAATGACGGCAAATCACAGCTATTCTCAAATCCCTCACATCAAAACAAAATTGCTGTATTGAAATTTAAGTGCAAGGTGCCTCTATCAACAAAGCTGGACTGGGCAAAAGTGAAAAAACACGTATCTGAAATGTATACGGATAATAAACGGTATTTTTTGCACATAAAAATACACCTGCGGTGACGACAAAATTGCTGTATTGAAATTTAAGTGCAAGGTGCCTCTATCAACAAAGCTGGACTGGGCAAAAGTGAAAAAACACCTATCTGAAATGTATACAGATAATAAAAGTGGTGTTTTGCACCTAACAAATAGACCTGCAGTTGCTAGAAAAGATCTGTATCCTAATATAAGTTCAGGCTGGCCAACATACAAGTAATATTTCAACAGAAAACTGTTAATTAAAAGCCATTGCAATGCAATGTCTAAACTATGTCTCGGCTGCACTATATCCCCTATCCTTTAAAGAGCTTGTCTGTGTTCGCCCGTGCCCCCCTTCCACTCCCCCGCTACCCCCGTGACTTTACAGGGCTAGATGCTCCTTTAAAATTCTCAGCCTAACTACCTAAAATCTGCAAATCTCAAATCTACCTAAGTTCTAATGTTCACAGCTAAAAGTATAGCTGTCTCTGTGAACAAATAGAACAATTTTGCTGAGCTGTGTGGACAGAAGCAGAGCGCACGTCCTACTCCTATGAGACGCTGACACACACACTGAGGCAGAACAGGAAGTTCTGTTCTATGTAAAACGAGGTCATGTGATTTTTCCAGTCAATCGCAACCATACACATCCCAGTCATGACGTCGCACACACAGCTCACCCTGCTCTATTCTCTAAGCTGATTTGCTGGCCACCAAAATTACAGGAAGCGCTGAAAATGGCTCGATATTAATAGATGATGCACAGATTTTAACCTAAATTATCACGTGATCTAAAAATTCAGATCAACATAAAAACCGTGCCGATTTCAACTTTGTCGATAATAATCGCTCAACACTAGTAGTAATTGTTGGGTGTATTTCATTGATGCAAAAACCACCTTTTGTTATCCGTATAACTTTTAAATAGTTGTATTGCACGTGGTGCGGCCTAATTTTGTTCAAAGAGCCATCTTGTACTTAAATTTGGATACAGAAATTTTGTCTTAACTGTTGCTGTATTTCATTGCTGCAAAAACCACCTTTTCTTATCCGTATAATTTTTAAATAGCTGTATTGCATTTGGAGAGGCCCCAGTTTTTTTGAAATAGCCATGTTGTACGCAAGTGTTGATAGAAAATTTTTAAAGCAACTGTTCTCATCTGTCATTGCTGCATTGTTTAACTTTTGAATAGTTTTATTGCTCTCGGTCAATCTCAGTTTGGCGCAGATAGCGCACTTGTATGATAGTTTGTTGAAAACTATCAATTCCCAGTCCTACTGGGCAGGTGTAAATCCCTGGGACTGAAGGAAGAACATTGTTGATTTGGTCTTACGGTTCTTCCAGCTGACCGCATTTCACAGGTATTTGCTAGAAACAATTCTGTTTCTAATCCTAGTTGGCTGTTGGAAGTTAGAGGGATTTAAGAATAGCTGTGATTTGTCGTCTTTCAATAAGAGACTGTTAAAAAACTCTTCCATATATTTCTGAACATGGAGCGAACTGCAGGTGGTAAGCGATAAAAGAGGGGCGTAGGACATGGAGGTAGAGTTACGAGAGAAGGTGCTCCTTCCAGTGCTGGCGACAACACTCAAGCCAGCGGATCGTCGGTTGCAGGACCGTCAGGCATGTCATCGCTGGGTCGGTGCCTGTGAATCTTAGTAACGAACAGCGTCGCCAATCTGTTCTTCCCGGGGGTCAATGCAACCTGCATTCAGCAGTCTTACCTCCTCGTCCTCCCAGTCACGGCTACAAATGTAGTCATCATCATCGTCAGCATCCGTCCAAGATGAAGCGAAGGCAGCCCAAATGTCAACTCGTGTACCCACCACTGTGGATAATCCATTTGCTGAAGATCTCTTTGATGACAAAATGCGGTTGGGGACAGAAGGCATTTTCAAAGATCAAGAGGCCAAAGAGGATGATTTTCTCTGCTCTGACGCCCAATTGCTGATGCTATCAGAGGAGGAGAAGGAAGCTGGTCAATCGGCAAAAATCTCGGGCGGTCGGCAACGCCTTGCAGTGCCTGATGCTTGTAGACCACAGCTCCTGGATGCAGAATGTCAGGACAAGGAAGTCACCTGTGTTGATGATGATGATGACGACATTGCGGATCCAGAATGGTCTTTTCAGCAGAATTTGCTTGCGAGCGCTTCATCACTGGATGAGGAGGAAGACGATGGGGTAATGTCAGTACGGGTCCCGCCACAAAAGGAGAGAGGGCAGTCGCACAAATCCGCTGAGATTATTCCGCCAGACATGATCAGCGGAAACACCGCTCCTCGCTTATCGCCGTCGAAAAGGACCCTCTCAGCTGGGCTTTTTCGAGCCAAGCCTCTGATTCACCCAGCGATGTCATATGCTGCCTTTGCCATAAACGCATCAGTAGAGGGAAGAATCTTAGGTGTTTAACCACCACCAACATGTCTAGTTACATGCAGCGAATGCATGAGTTGAAATGGAGGGAACACTTGGCGAAAAAAGGCCACACCGGACTTCCAACCACTGTCACACCCGCTGTCTCGGCCTCCCTCGCCACCACCAGCGTTCCTCAGGCTGCCATGTCTATCAGAGTCATGATCAAGGATCAGACTCCGCTTCCATCCTCCACCTTGCCGAGTTCACCAGCACCACCGAGACACAGCTGTTACCACCATGCAACACCAGAGACACAGACTACCTTCCCTTCAACCCAGGTTGACCTGAAGGCTGTTACAGCGGCCAGTCTTGCAGCCAGCCTTTCTGTCTACCAGGTTTGGGAGCAAGAATAAACCACTTTAACCCAACCATCAAAAGCTTAAAGCCTGGAATGTCGGCGATTGCAGGCTTTAGTGCTTGGAAATGTTGACCTTTTCCGTCTAGGTATGGGTACAGATGGGTTCCGCACATCAAAGGCCTTACCTGCCCCCAATACCAGATGCCGAGCAGGCGTTTCTTTGCCAGAAACAGCCGTACTGCCAGTAGCCAGCCATTGTGACATCATAAAATTTCATGCCGTTGTCTGATCTGTGTCGGCAACACAAAGTCCCATCTGATCACCGTTACATGGATAGTAAGCACGGCCAAGGTCACTATATCACCTGGAAAGCTCAACTGGTGTGTGCTGATGTCTCTCGTGGTAACCGTGGCTGTCTCAGGCTATGGCGCACACTCACAAAACCGCAGGGATGGTGCAGGGTTCTTTCACCCCAAGGTGTCCACTGGTAGCATCACATGCACATAGAAAAGGCCGTGTTGAAATTAATCTGTCTTGGAGGACGTCAACACACATGTCAAGAGATGTCGGACGGCTCTTCGCAACGAGAGTTCTCTCTCCGAGCGCAATGCTCCGGACTGGTGTGGACAAGAACCTTGTGCCAGGCAAGGTGGTGTGTAATAAATGCTAGAAAATCTTCCTGGCCGCCCTTAAGATCGGTAGGATGGAGAACATTCCTTGCTGGCACACGGTCCATTGAAACTCCTCGTCCATAAATTTCTAAATCGCTACCGGGGTCTGGACTGCCTGCTGAGGAAGGCTCGAGGTCTGAGCTCACACTTCCACCATTCGCATCCTGCTTCGTCCCGCCTGGCTGCGTTGCAGTTCAGCGTCAGCTCGGCCTCCCGGTTCCAAACCGTAAACCTCATTGGTTGTGATGTGTCACACTATGGAAATTCATCCTCCACACATGCTCCAGCGATTGTGGCGAGCAGCGCAAAGGCAATACGCAGTACGAAGTGACACATGGCCTGAAAAAACCAGCGGTTGCGGACCTAGGGTGTTGAGCCACGAGAGGGAGGCAGGTGAAAGAGCTCCTGCACCCATCCTTGCCAGTTTTGAAGAAGCACAAAATTGGTCAGTGTGGACAATGCCCTTGTCAGCATGAGGCCATTTGGTGATCTTAGTACTGGGAAGAATCATTGGACACTTTGAAAACAGCAGGTCCACCAGCGACAAGTGGAGGAGAGGGACACGGTGCGGACACAGAGCTTATTCTCTCCGTAGAAATCCAGGGTCAGGCCCGACAGTTTCATAACTTTATCGGTCTTCAACTTAGGCAGTGGTTCCGAGGTCCAGGGCTAGTGCAAGGCTGGCCTCAGCTCTCAGGGTACAGCATCTGAAGGCAAGTCAGCGCTGTGTTGAAGACTTGAGGTAGAGGATGAGGTATCTGGACCCCCCCAACATTACTGATGTCCTTGCTTGGAAAGAGGTTGGGCCCCACGAATTGAGGCGGGAGAGGGAGATGAGGAAGATCAGTTTGTAGTGCCCTTGACCAGAAGGCTTTGGAATCAAGGTTCCATCTCTCACATTGAGTGCTTGGATGCTCCTTTACTCCACATGATCCTCGCATTAAGCCATCAAACTGACAGCGTATTGGGTGGCCCACCCTCCTCAATCCCCGTTACAAAGCAAAACTCTAGCACTTTCCTTCCACCAACCAAATAGAAGAGTAAATGCAGGAATTGGAGACTGTACTGATGATCTACTGGAGACATCTGTTGCGTCTGTTCACGTTCTTCCAATGTCACGGTGGAACAACGTCAGCAACTTGACAGCAGTAGTTTGCCAAGTATCCGCAGCAGGCATTGTGGCAGAAGCCTAATGGGTGACCTCTGGCAATCCTTATTTACCTAACTACTACTTTAGATACAAGCGCCAGGTGTTTCAGGGAACAAGCTGCACAAAGATTCGTCAGAGGAAATCTCCTGCTGCAATCCTCTAATAGAAATAAAAAGTGTATTTATCATATTTATATATATATATATATATATAAAAAAAGACGGATCGCGCCTCTGTTCACTGTCTTCAGGTGCCAACGTAATCAAAGCAGTCACCCACACAAATATTCAAATTCCAAATATGCAACCCCCATGCAAAATTGTATAAAACGTGTAAAACACACCTGTAATAGTGCAAAACCACTTCCCAGAGATTCTCTTGGATGTCTACATCGCAGGAACCTCGCACTAATCAGGTTTCTGCCACTTCAATCTTCAGTTTGGTGGATTGTCAGAAATAATATAATCAAAAACATACAAACAGTTGGTGGTTTGTTCACCGCTATACGCTCCGGCCCAGGCAGCGTGCGGGATCCAATACAGGCTACAGACTAGAGTGAACGTCACTAGGCGTGTTGCTAACGAAAAAGCCGAGCAAGGCATACAAGACCTACGCCGTTTCAGAGAGATAAAGATCTCATTCATCAGGGTTCATAATGCCTGGCTTAGTCTGGCCTTATATCTGTTCACACCCTGTTTGTTACAGATGTGTTCTTTAAAAAGGACAATCAAGAATAAATTTCCCTAACCTTTAAATATTCATACCTATAAACAAAATAATAAATACAATAAATAATGCTGCCAATGAAAAACAACCAATATGCACATTAATATGCAAAACGAATTAAAACATCACTGGAATGCTGTACCCATTTAAAAATACCTAAGGGAAAAAAGGAAAAGAGGGGAAGAGAGATAGAAAGAAAAAAATTCTCAGATTTTTTTTTTTTTTTTTTTTTTTTTTAAAGAAACAACTTAAAACTGCAAATAGTGCAATATCTGAATTCAAACCATTTGGTATTGTGAATTCAAAATTGAAAATCCACCTTGTTTCTGTCTCTGGACATGATTACTTATTAAATCACCCTTTCGCCGTCCAGTTTTCACGCTCTCGATGCCAAAAAAGACAATATTTTCTAATGAACTTTGATGTAGAAACTTTTAAAGTGTTTTTTGATAAGGGGCTGTCCAGATTAGCCTATTCTTATTATTGTATACATGATGCCTCGATGAGGGTGGCTAATGATCGTTTAGTTCTGCCCCATTATATTTTTCGCATGGGGCACTTTATAGGCATAATATTATGCCTTTTGTATTGACAGGTATTGAGAAGTGTTTTATTTCAAACCTTTCCATTCCATTGCAGAATTCTAACTCATTTTTCGTTTTTACTACTCATATTTACGTTTTTTACAACAGTAAACATTTCGCCATGGTAAATATTCCACCATTTTATCCTGTTTAGAAGATTCCAATGTTTTTTTTTATAATTCTTTGAAAAATATTGCTTTGATCATGTATTGAATCCACAATCGGCAAGACTAGTTATCGCTTCCTCAGAAATCAAAACAAAACAAAAAAAACCTCCTATTTTTCGGTAATTCAGATTTTTCTTTTCTTTTCAAAGTATATTTCTAGGAAATGTTTTTAATTAAATTTTTGGGTTTTTTAAACATTTTCCCAACAATATCCTCTAGCAATAATTGCTTCGAAAAGGTCTGATGGATTCTTCCTCATAATGATGACATTTGTACAATTTCTGCTGATCAGCAAGAATTGGACTTGCTTGGTAAATTTGATAACACATCTAGTTAAGATGGCAAATGGAGGATGGTATGAATCTTGTTGGTGTCAGTTTCTTTTTTGGTAAAATTTTTGTCTGTAGAATTTCTTGTTCTATGAATATAGTAATATCCAAGAGAGTTTATGAGCAGTTCTACTTATTTCTGATTGAATGTTAAAAATATTCATTATTATTAATGTCTTCCAAAAACACATTTAATGATTCCAAGATCCTTCCAAATAAATAGAATATCGTCTATAAAACCTTTTCCATCAAGGCTATATTTATCTCAGTGACCCCCCTGGAAATATTGTCTTTTCCTCCCAACACCTAACATATAAATTGGCATAGCTAGGGGCACAATTTGGTCCCCATAGCTGTGTGCCCCAAGTTTGCAAGAAATATGTCAATCAATATATCGTAAAATAGTTGTGTTCCAATATATAGAGGCCAATTTCTACTATATAGTCTGTCTGTATATCATTAAAAGATCGTTACTTTTCATCAAAAAATATTTCAACTTCTCACATCCCTTTAAATGATTGAATTGTAGTGTATAAGAGAAGTGAAATCTAATGTTACTATATATAGTTTTCTTTCCATTTTCTTTACTAAGTTCCTATCCTAAATGTGAGGTGGTATCTTTTAGATATGGCGGGAACTTTTTTTAACTAAGAGTTGTAGGTTGGAAATCTATGTATTCAGACATGTTAGCTGTCAAAACATCCGAATGCCGAAATGATGGGTCTTCTGGTGGAATTATCTGGTTTTTATTGAATTTTGGGGAGGTATAAAATGCTGCTATCCTTGGGAGTTTTATCCATATATAATTAAATTCTCTTTTATTAAGAACTCCTAATTCTATCCTTTAACACACAGATTATTTAATGATTGCAAATAAACATCCTGTCGGATCCTGATTTTAAATTTTTGATATGTGCGGGGTGTCCGAACAGAATATGCTGAGCTTCCTTGTCATATGATGTCTGGTCTTAGTATCACAATGCCCCCACCCTTATCTGTGGACGACCTGATTAAATGATTGTTATCTTGGTGTGACTTAATGGTATTCCCTTCTTTCTTAGGTTAAATTATTTTTCGTATTTATTAGATTTTTGAATTTTTTTTAGTTATTTTTCGAATATCCCATGATAACTTAAATTTTGAATCAGTATCAAGGCTTTGATATATTCATTCAAAGGTTGAATTTTGAAATTTTTGATTAGCTGTTAGAGTGTATGTTTATAATGATTCAAATGAATATTTACATTCAATTTATGTTTGTAATGAATTTGTCTGGATATTTCTCTTTTTGATCACCATAGATCTTGTTTCTTTTTTAATAAAGAATTTTTTTACAGCTAAATTTCGTAAAAAAAAATTTTATGCATATATAAAACCCACAGGATAATAAAATGCTGTTATCCTTGGAGTTTTATTCCATATATAATTAAATTCTCTTTTATTAAGAAACTCCTAATCATATCCTTTACACACAGATTATTTAATGATTTCAAATAACATTGTCGGATATGCGATTTAAATTTTTGATTATGTGCGGGTGTCCGATCTCGGATCATGCTTGGGAGCTTCTTGGTCATATGATGACTCGTCTAGTATCACAAGCCCCCCAACATTATCTGCTGGTGTATGATTTAAATGATTGTTATCTTGGAGTTGGACTTAATGGCTTTCCCTTTCTTTATTAGTTAATTATTTTTCGGTATTTATTAAGATTTTTGAATTTTATTTAGTTATTTTGCGAATATCCATGATAAACTAAATTTGAAAAAACGTATCAAAGGCTTTGAATATCATTCAAAGGGTTGAATTTTGATTTAGCTGTTAGAGTTGTTGTTTATACTGATTCCAAATGAATATTTACATTTACAATTTATGTTTGTAATAGAATTTGTCTTTATATTTTCTCTTGTCCCAAATATTGTATTTACTTCTTTTAATAAGAATTTTTTTACAGCTAATTTCGTAAAAAAAAAATTTTATGCCTATATACGCATCAAAGCATTAAATTGAGAGGAAGGGAGCAAATTTAGGCCTTTCTTTTAACAATAGTTCTTTCTCATATTTATTTAAGTGTATATTTACTACGGTTAAAGATTTTGTGATCAGTCATTGCTATTGCTATCCACATTTATTTTCTTTTTTGTGATTAACTTGCTCTTTTTGTGATTTTAATTTCCCTTGTCCCTATTTTTTGTTTTCTTCCTACTCTGAAAAAAATCCTGTTTTGTTTTTATTTTTTATTTGTCGGCCCACATTCCTTTCCTAATTTTCCATTTTTTTTTTATTATTACTGTCTCTCCTAGTTTCTTTCTTTGCCATTTATATTTTTCTTTAAATTTTTTGAGGAACTTTTAGAATTAATACAGTGATTATTCCAGTATTTTTGGTTTTTAGTTTTATTCATTATAGTTTCCCATTTATTTCCATAACATCATGTGGATACTCTATCATTTCTCTGATTCAGTGGTTGTCTCCATTTCTGGATTTTGAATTGCACTCAGAATTACTTCTGGACTCTCATCAATTATCGATAATCCGCTCCGAGTTAGTTATCTGAAATACTTTTCCAGTCATTGGTATATGTTATGAATAGGTTATATCCTATTTCTTCGAATATCCCTCTATGTTTGTATATATATGCAATTATTTTTGGTTTGCTTTACTTTCCTCCGTGATGTTTTTCCTTTGTTTATTATTAATCATATTTTGGGGGATAAGGGATCCTATTTGATAAAGAGTCAGCTACACTGTCGGACCCTCCTTTCAGGTAATTCTGGATCTAATGGTCTGAATTTGTATCTGTTATCAAATGTGCTCCCCAAACACTCATCTATGACTTCAAAGGCTGGATAAATTTACATATGTTTCATCTATTGTATTATTAATTTCAAATGGAATATTGTCTCGTTTGAATTTTTTTAGACTTCTTTTCTATTGATATCTCGCTCTTTTTTACTTTAATGCGTGTACGAATATTATTACATTAGAGTATCTAATTTCTCTCTGGATATTTTAAATTGTTTGAGTTTTTTCAAAAAGTTCTAATATGTCTTTGTTGATTTTAAATAAGATTATTTTGCCTCTGTATTACAATAATAACATGTCACGGTTTGAATGGAAAAATTGTGAACATCCTGTCCCATTCTGCGAGGCAGTTATGCTGTCTCCTAAAATCTTCAGCCATGGATTTATATACCACTAAGCCCTTTAGTTATAGTGTTGTCTACTGAGGTATCTTTCCAAAAGATGCTACTTCCCATAGATCCCTCATGTTTTCAATAGTAAGTAAATTTCTCTAATCTCGTAGATAATTTTTCCTATATTTAAATTTTGTAACAAGTGGTTATCTCTACTAGTTTAAAAATTGTTGAATATTCTGTATAACTTTCCTTTTCGGTCCATTCCATAATTTCGTTAGTAGACATATTAAAAAAGGGAAAAACATTACAAATAGCTTTATCAAAAACAGGGAGAAAAGAAAAAAGAAGAAAGAAAATATGCACCAATAGCTTTATCTAAAGCTCATCAGACTTATACAAAAGGTTCAGTACACGGGAGTTATTAATTGCTGGATGTAAAATAAGTTAGCGACAAAGACTAAGCACGTTTAACAGAAGGCTCGTAAATTACGTTTAGCTGAAAGGCTCGTAAATACGTCTAGCAGAAAAGGCTGTAAATAAGTTCTGAGCCGAAAAGGCTGTAAATACGTCTAGCGAATAAGGATGTAAATATGTCTGCAGAAGGCTGTATGTAGGTTTCAGCCTAAAGGTAAAACGGCCAAAATTCAAGTAGCCTTTATCTTAAAGCCTCAAACTTTAACACAAGGGTCAAGTGTAAGGGCAGTAATAAACTTGCTGCATTAAATCCGTTTATCATTAAAGGAAAAACGCGACACCAAATGATACCCAAAGCCACAAAAATTCATACACAACACACAATACACAGGCAGCTATAAGTATCAATTGCAGGATGTACAGAAATGAATAAAACTAATACTCTTTAGATACAAACGCCCAGGTGTTTCGGGGAGCAAGCTGAACAAAGATCGTCAGAGGAAATCTCCTGCTGCAATCCTCTAATAGAAATAAAAAGTGTATATATATATAAAAGACGATTGCACTCTGTTCGCTGTATAAGGTGCCAACTTAATCACAAGCAGTCCCCAAATAATCAAATTCCAAAATATGAAAACCCATGCAAATAGTTATATACAGTGTAAAACACACCTTTAATAGTGCAACCACTTCCCCAGAGATTCTCACTGGATGCTCACATCAGCCAGGAACCTCGCACTAATCCAGGTTTCTGTCCACTTCAATCTTCAGTTGGTGGATTTGTCAGAAATAATATATAAAAACATACAAACTAGTCTTCCGATTGTGATTCAATATCATGATCAAAGCAATATTTTCAAAAGAATTATAAAAAAAACATTGGAATCTTCTGAAACATGATAAAATGGTGGGGGAATATTTACCAGATGTTCCCAAAGTAGTTTTTTAAAAGAGCTCGTAACTTGGGAAAACATGTTAGCCCCCACTATACGTTCTAATAAGTTTGGGAATGGCAGAGTGAATGAAGTACATAAAGGATTTTTTCCATGCGGAAATGTTACGGTTGTAAAAACTGTAATATGAGTAGTAAAAACAAAATGGTAAAATTCTGCAATGGAATGGAAAGGTTTGAAATGAAACACTTCATAACCTGTCAATCAAAAGGCATAATATATGCTATAAAGTGCCCATGCGGAAAAATATATGTGGGCAGAACTAAACGATCATTAGCCACCCGCATGAGGGAGCATGTATACAATATAAGAAGAGGCTATCTGGGACACCCATTATCAAAACACTTTAAAGTTCTACATCAAAGTTCATTAGAAAATACTGTCTTTTTTGGCATCGAGAGTGTGAAACTGGACTGGCGAAAGGGTGATCTAATAAGTAAGATGTCCAGAGCAGAAACAAGGTGGATTTTCAATTTGAATTCACAAATACCAAATGGTTTGAATTCAGATATTGAACTATTTGCGTTTTAAGGTTGTTCGTTTAAAAAAAAAAAAAAAAAATCTGAGAATTTTTTTTTTCTTTCTCTCTCCCCTCTTTTTCCTTTTTTCCCTTGGGATTTTAATTCCAGTGATTGTTTTAATCCTTTGCACATTAATGTGCATATTGTTGTTTTTCATTGCAGCATTATTTATTGTATTTATTATTTTTGTTTTATGAGGTAGAATATATTAAAGGTTAGGGAAATGTATTCTTGATTGTCTTTTAAGTAACATCATCTGTAACAAACAGGGTGTGGAACAGATATAAGGCCCAGACTAAGCCAGGCATTATACCCTGATGAAGGAGATCGTTATTCTCTGAAACGCGTAGGTCTTGTATGCCTGCTCGGCTTTCGTTAGCTACAGCCTTAGTGACGTCACTCTAGTCTGTTAGCCTGTATGTGTGGATCCCGCACGCTGCCGGCCGGAGCGTATTAGCGGTGAACACACCACACTGTTTGTATGTTTTTATATATTATTTCTGACAAATCCACCAACTGAAGATTGAAGTGGACAGAAACCTGGATTAGTGCGAGGTTCCTGGCTGATGTGAGCATCCAGTGAGAATCTCTGGGGAAGTGGTTGCACTATTACAGGTGTGTTTTACACTGTTTTATACTATTTACATGGGGGTTGCATATTTTGGAATTTGATTATTTGGGGACTGCTTGTGATTAAGTTGGCACCTTATACAGTGAACAGAGCGCGATCGTCTTTTTTATATATAATCCATATTTACCACCTCACCAACGCATGTAATGCAGGGCACACATACAACACACAGAGACCGGCTTAAGATCATAGTGCACGACTATCTGCATCTCAACACCAATGTTTTTGGATATGTTCTGGACTCAATCAACTTCTGTGTATCCAAAATGGATGAATGGCCCGAGCTGGCTCGCCACTCCATAGAGATGTTGTCCTGCCCAGCAGCCAGCGTCAGATTTGAGCGGACCTTCAGCACAGCTGGAGGAGTCATTACAGACAAACGCATCCGGCTTTCCACAGATAATGTTGATCGTTTGACTTTCATCAAGATGAATAAGGCATGGATCTCTGATGATGTGTTGGCCTCAACTGCCGAGGTCACCGATTAGTTGCCGGTCTACTTCACATTCCTCTTCAAACAGAAATGGTCCGCTTGAAAAAATTTTTTTAAAGTGATCATTTCTTTCTGCAATTTTTAGTCTACGTTCCCAATAGGTCATTTTGCTGGTTTTGCGGTGAGGAGACTATAAAAGACACCAATTGTACAAGGTTTCATGAAAAAAACATATTCCATTTACTCACTTCATCTTTAAAAATGTTCACACTGTCAATGGTTTTGGGGTCATGGTGCTGTGAGATACAGCTATAATCAAGGTCCGTTGGAACAGAATTGTGGCTTCTAAGTGGTATTTCTCCCTCAAGTGTCATTTTTTGGGTCATGCTGCTGTGAAATGCAGCTATACTACAGTCCAATTGTAAAAAAAAATGTGGTTTCTAACAGACATTTGTTCTTCACAATTGTTAGGAGTGGCCAAAGTGTCATGTTTTGAATTTTTGGGGGCATGTTGCTGTGAAATACAGCTATACTACAGGTCCTATTGTAAATAATGTGATTTCAAACAGACATTTGTTCTTCACATTTGTCAACAGTAGGGAAGGGTCATGTTTTGAATTTTATGGGGCATGGTGCTGTCAAAAACAGGAATAGGTAGGACACTTTTAATGGGCACATATTGCAATATAACTTGTTTTTGCAAGATCTTTAACATAGCTAGCAATCCCTGTAGTGAGACAACCCATTTAATACATTTTTAAAAAATGTGTTTTCTAGATTTAAAATTCTAAAAAAAATTGCATGTACAAAATAGCTGATACAAATATTCCTCTGAATTGTACAAGGGAGGTACAGGAAGACTTGAAGAGTTGTAGGTTATTCAGAGGACAAGTTGTATGGAGCACATTCGCCACCCCAAGAACAGAGACAATTTCCACCAACACGTTGAGTAAAATGAGAAAAAGAATGCCAAGAAAAAGGGCACCTGTGTGAAACAGGAGCAGCAACCACCAGCATTTCCAAGTGAAGCTCAATTGGTCCGCACTCATGCGGAGGGCAAGTGCTCTTGTAGAGACAGAAATTTCTCAAGCGCTACCCAGGTCTTGACTGTGTACTGAGGAAGGCTGGAGGTCTTAGCTCACATTTCCACTTCCGCACTCTGCTGCAGAATGACCGTTTTCGTTGCTGTGTCATAAGGGAATTTTTGCCGTGTTAATGGATGACGGACGCTACCACCCACTGTTACTCGGCCCTGCTAGCTGAACCTGCATGTTAATAGATGACGAACACTAGCCCTGGCTCTCACCACACCCACTGTAACTCCGGCCCTGCTAGCTGAACCTGCGTGTTAATAAATGACGGACGCCAGCCCTTGCTATCACCACACCCACTGTACGTCCGGCCCTGCCAGCTGAACCTGCGTGATCCACGTTTACAGCATCACCCGCCTTGATCAGTAATTTCCTGCAATCCACTTGACAGTAGAATGCAAGATTTTCAGACAGTCCTCGTTGACCTACTTGGGACATCTGTTTCGTTTGCTTCACATTCTAATGTCACGGTGCAACAATGTCACCAGGAGAATGGCAAGTAGCTCTAGCAGCAACAGTATTGGAAAATAAGTTGTTTTTAATATAGTTATTTTCTTATTGCAAAATTTTCTGCTGATGGTCCATAAGGGAACCTGTGCGGGTTTTTGGGTCATGCTGCGTTACAGGATATGGATAGTCAATGTCCATTTCACAAAAATACTGCTTCAAAGACTACTTTCTTCTGGCACTTTTTAATCTGTGGGTCATGCAGGTATGAGGGTCATGCTGCGGTCCAGGACAGGCATAGTCCTTTTCAACTAAAATGGTGGTTCAAAGACTCCTTTTTCTGGCACTTTTAATCTGTGGGTCAGACAGGTCTAATGCTCATACTGCGGTCCAGGACAGGTATAGTCAATGTCCAGTTCCACTAAAATGGTGGTTGAAAGACTACTTTTTCCAGCACTTTTTAATCTATGGGTGAGACAGGTTTAAGGGTCATGCTGCGTTCTGGGACAGGGATAGTCAATGTCCAGTTCAAGTAAAAAGATGTAGCACGTATCCATTTTACTGTTGTGGATGTTAATTTCAGCTTCTCCACCCCTGTTTGGGTGTAAGAATGAAGGTGTTGTTCCTCTCCCATAGACTTTAATGGTCATCGGCGATAATCTGTTATCAACTATCGGATATCGTCATGATAATTGCAGATATCGACTATCGAACCGATAACGATAGTTGACACAATCGCTCATCACTACCGGCCAACTATCGTTATGTGCATTAATACCTGCACAACTCCCACATAGTGCAATACTGTACCCACTTCAGTCTTTAGGATAACCCAGGCCACTGGGTAAACCTTGGTATCCCTGTGGATGCATGTTACCCCCAAGGTCTTTCCCAGGATCAGCCCATGTGGGATATGGGCTGCCAGGAGCTTGACCAGACTTGCTGAGTCCAGGAGTCCAGGAGTCCAGTTATTTTAGTGCCACTGACTGTCCCGGAAGTGAGATAGAATCCGTTCCCAGAGTTTTGAACAGTGCCACATGCTGAATGTGCAAACATGGAGATGCACTGCACTTCCCCATGGAGCACTCCAATGGTTTCAAGCTGAGCTGAGGGGACACTGGGCCGCCATATGACCTGGAACATGACACTTCCAGCAGATGATCTTTCTAAGGAAAGTTCTTGTCATCAGCTCTGGCATGCTCTTGACTTTGGGTTGTCCCTCCCAGGGGGATTTTTGACCCTTCTCTGGCTGCTAAAGTTAATCCAGGTATCCCAATATGGGGAGGCTAGATTCCCTGAGTCGGTCATGGAGTTTTCCACCACAAAGTATTTCTCCACTAGCTCCATCAAGTTATCTGCATTCTGGGGACTTCCCTGCACAATCCAGCACTGCCAGGAGCGTAGCTACAGGGGGTGCAGTGGTAGCAGTTGTTACTGAGACCTGCTGCCTGAGGGGGTCCAAAAGTCTTGCTGCCACATAAGAAGACACCAGTATTGTAAAGGATGCATGGTAACTGGGAGCTCAATTACACTTTTTGCACTAGGGTCAAAGATCTTGAAGTTACGCCTCTGAGCGGTGAATAATAGAGCCAAGACTTCAGCCCACTGCTTCGTGGGCAGCCTCTCCTATTCGGGTATCTGCTCATAGACAGTGAGGAAGGCTTCCACATCATCCTCAGAAGTTATTCCGTTTGCAATGCTAGCTGGCTGTCAGCTTTACAAAGTGGAGCTGGGGTCCACACATACAGATTCTGCATTGGCCTGCTGCAGGTGTTTAATATTCTCCTCCATTTCTATGGTGTGGGTCTCTATCTAGGTCACAGCCTTAACCCAGAGAATATAACTATTTCTGCGAGGTTATGCCTGCATCCTCCACCAATTGTGAGGACCAGTCCCAAAGGGAATCTTTAAATGTGAGCCAGCAGCAATGTTTCAGTCAATGATCTTTATTTTGCCACACATTGTACACAAATAAAACAAAAAAGCCTTCTGCAGTCGGCACTTTGGTGCCCAAAAATACTGTCATTTACAGAGACAAATAAACACACAATATGGCACAATTCCTGGCACCCATATGAGGCTCTCACCCATCCATCTCAATGTAGGGTGGGCAATGCAACTCCTGGAAAATCTCCTATTTTCCTCATCAGACACACAGATCCTACTCTAGAGTAAGTTGCAGTAAGACAGGGAACGACACCCCAGCTCACCTGGCTTTCCAGGCTTACATAGCCAACAAACCTTCCTTGGACCTGGAAACATGGGAGTAGTCCCATCTTTGACTTCTCCTACAAGAGCCAGCCTGGATTAGCCGCATTAGCAGATATACTAACTGAAGCACGTTTTATTCCCCTACTGTGACTGACATCTGTGAAAAAACTGGTCCTAGGTGACACGAGCAGTTTAAACCAGAAGTTTACATACACTATATAAAAAGAAACATATGCCTGCTTTTCTCACTATCTGATATGAAATCAGAATAAACCGTACCCATTTTAGGTTAACTAGGATTACCAAAATTAGACATTTTTATTACTTTCCGCAGTTCACATAAACTAGGATTACCATGCCTTTAAACAATTTGAGACAGTTCATATGATGATGTCATGTCTTTGAAAGCTTCTTGGTTTATTGGTAACATCTGAATTAATTAGAGACACACCTGTGGATGTATTTTTTATAGCATACTGTTTCTGTGTGTAACATCATGGGAAAGTTAAAGAAATCAGCCAAGATATCAGGAAGAGAATTTTGGACTTGCACAAGTCTGGATCATCCTTGGGTGCAATATCCAGATGCCTGAAGGTCATCTGTACACCCAATTATTCCCAAGTACAATCAAGATGGGAATATCCAGCCATCATATCACTCAGGAAGGAGATGGGTCCTGTGTCTCAGAGATGAACATGCTTTGGTCCAACCTGTGCCTATCAACCTAAAATAAAAGCAAAACACCTTGTGAAGATGCTGGCAGAAGCTGGTAGGATTGTGTCATTATCCACAGTGAAACAAGTACTGTATCAACATGGCCTGAAAGGCCACTCTTCCAGGAAGAAGCCATTACTACAAAACAAACATCTTAAAGTCAGATTAATGTTTGCAAATGCACAAAAGGACAAAGACCTACAGTTTTGGAGACATT
The DNA here is from genome assembly GCA_025379985.1 of Phyllomedusa bahiana. Lineage (NCBI taxonomy): Eukaryota > Metazoa > Chordata > Amphibia > Anura > Hylidae > Phyllomedusa > Phyllomedusa bahiana. Next base: position 21,629 of record JAODAL010035555.1, on the reverse strand, counting down.
TCCTGTGGTCTGACAAAACTAAAATTGAACTGTTTGGCCATCATTACGTTTGGAGGAAAAAGAGAGAAGCTTGGAAGCCGAAGAACATCATACCAACTGTGAAACATGGGGGTTGCAGCGTCATGTTCTGTTTTTTTTTTCTGCAGGAGGGACTAGTGCACTTAATAAAATAGACGGCATCATGAGAAAAGAAGATTATGTGGCAATACTGAAGCAACATCTCAAGACATCAGCCAGGAAGTTATAGCTTGGGTGGAAATGGGTCTTCCAAAAGGACAATGACCTGAAGCATACTGCCAAACTTGTTACAAAGTGGTTTAAGATAACCAAGTCAATGTTTTGGAGTGGCCAGCACCAAGTCCGGATCTCACTCCTAGTGTAAATTTATGGGCAAAGCTGAAAAGACAGGTGCGAGCAAGGCGACCTACAAACATGGCTCAGTTACACCAGTTCTGTCAGGAGGAATGGATCAAAATTCTTACCAACTATGATGAGAAGCTTGTTGAAGAATATCCAAAATGTTTGACCCAAGTCATACAGTTAAAGGGCAATGCTACCAAATACTAATGAAATTTATGTAAACTTTTGACTTTACAGGAAGTAATAAAAATGCCTTAAAAATTATCTCTCTTGTTATTCTGGCATTTGCCAAATGTAAATAATTTTGGAAATCCTAATTGACCTAAAACGGGTAAGGTTTATTCTGATTTCATGTCAGATAGTGAGAAAAACAGGCATGTGTGATTTTTAAATAGTGTATGTAAACTTCTGGTTTTAACTGTACCTACTGTTAATGACAGTTTTTTGTGCCTACTTACAATGTTCTATGAAAAAAGTAATAGGTTTAATATTATTAAACCATTTCACAAATGACAGCTGCACTTCCTGTTGACAATCTTTTAAATAAAATAGCCACGATAGAATGGAAAAATTCTATTTTTCAATCTGGAAAGCAAACATATTCTTTTGGGTAGAAATTTATCTTATCGAGTCAATCACAGGCAATCCTTGACCTAAGTGGTCTCATGCCATATACTGCAGAGACCAGTGAGCGGTTTCGGCAGTGACATGGGCTTATGGGAATGTTGTTGCTGCAGACAAATAAACAAAGCCATCACTGAGGACCAGAACATAACACTAGAAGGAACAAGGATTAAACTGTTAAATATTTCCTTTTTAGTGCTTTATCCCAATTCCTATCAGGCTGCATAAACTGGAAGAGTGCTTTAATGTTTTAAAAATAAGAAAAAAAATCTATATCTTATTGCTTCTACAGTGTAAGTTAGCAACTAAAATGCTAGCTTTAGCAACTGAAACAAAAGGTAATATTTATGTTAGCAGCATTCTTAAAATTGATGTTCATACAATTCTATAAAAAAAGGAATCAAAAATAGCTTGTTATTGAAGTTTTGTTTTCTAAGTAAGAATGACAGGAGTTGTATTGCCAATATGGAAATAGCTATATTTTGTTGTTTACAACTACATTGGAGATTAATTTAGTGGACAAGTAAAAAGGAAAAATTTATTCTGCTGAAATGCAGAATATGTTTTTAGTGCCAAGTAAAGATCTTCACTTTGCACAAATAAAATATAGCAAAGTAACATCTATTAATGGAAAAAAAGGATATATTTAAGTATAGTTTTAAAACAATTAATATTATTCTGTTGTACTAAGTAACAAAGGTGGAGTAATTTATTTCTCAATATTGTTGTTATAGAAATAGTTTTACCGATAAGAAATTATTGAAGGTTATTTATTAAATATTTAGAAAGGTATTGTCATGTCCACGCCTGCTTGGGCCTCGGCGCAGTCTTCTGTCAGGAAGAAAAGGTGCACTTTTTTGATATTTGCTGTTTTCTGTGTCTGAATGCTGCCCTGCCAGATTCTGCTAGCTATGATTGATAGGTTTCCTACCACATCTGTCTGCTGCTGCTTATTTTGTGTTGAGCGGCAGGTGAGTTGAATGAGGTATGAGTGCCAACTGTCTGCACTAGAGATGAGCGCATTTCTCAAAAATTAGATTCAGCCGATTCACTGAATTTTTCACAAGAATTAGTTTAGTCCCGAAATTTATTTATGATGAATTGCGTTAAAAACAGCTATTGCCTGGCTACAGAGAGCCTGTAGAGTGTTGTAGAACATTGTGCCATGCAGAAATATGCATAGGGAGCGTGTTTTGATAGTGAAACAATGCTGTGATTTAGTATGACCCGCAGATGACTGACGCCGCTCTTAGAATTGCTTCAAACTTCACTTATCTGGGCAGTTACGGGGCCAAAAGTGACCAAATAACTGAAGTGAGAACGCAGCCTGACAGGGTAATGTCAGAGCCAGCTAGAAAAAACCGAGCAGAGGGCAAGATCCCACTATAGATCCGGCGCTACATCAGGAGACTGATGTGTTATAAGAGAAACCGGGAGAGACAATATATTTAAAATTGAGGCTAATCTCTTATTGGTCAGTTTGTTCCTCCAATCGCTATTCGAGCGATGTGGAGCCATTATTCTCTATGAGAGAATAAGCAATCTGAAACAAGGCGGTAAAATTCTAATAAGATAGCTTAGAATAAAGCTGTTTGGTGATTGGGCAGAAATACGGAGACTAGACTATTCCAGCCAATGCGAGCACAAGCTACTCGAGACTCATAATCTGCTATGGGATACGTTCCACCAATCAGCAGTCGAGCTACTCCTTCTTTTTTGTTCTATGGAAATAGAGTCTTGTGTCTGATTGATGTATAGAAAGTGAAGGAAATTCGCATCCACCAATCTTGAAGGGAGCGACAAAAACTACATATTAACATGCGGGACCCAGATACGAATTTACCTCACTTTCCATCCACCAATCAGATACAAGATTCTGTCTCCATAGAACAAGATGGAGTGAGTAGCTTGAATGATGATTGGTGGGACGTATCCCATAGCATATTATGTGTAATGGTTCAACTGATAGTGGATCCACCAGATCGCTACCCATGACGTGAGCAGCTGACGGCAGCAGCTGAGGTGCGGCAAGGTACCAGGTAGTCGGGCTAACCAGACCTCCAGACAGGCAGGCAGGTCAGGCGGTGGAGGTACGGGGTCAGTAGACAGGTGCCGGAGGAATGCAACCACGGAAACCACTAGGGACACAATGGAGCTTTCTTTGTAGGCTAAGAGCACTAAAGATCCAGTGGGAAACAAGAGGAAGTGGGTGGAATATATAGGGACAGTGCCCAGCAATAACCAATTACCAGCGCCCTTTAAATTTCAGAGAGCCGGCGCACATGCACCCTAGGGAACGGGAGCATGCACATTGGCTGGCAGCAGAGCAGGGAAGAGCAGGAGCGCAGCTAGGTAAGGGAGACACAGGATCGCGAGTGTGCCCGCGGTCCGACATGCGGGTCGCGGCGCCACTGGCTGGTGCCGGGGGGGGTGGGGGAGGGAGTTGCGCCCACGGCTCGGAGTGCGAGCCGCAGGGGCACCCTTGACCTTATGAGTCCTTAGTAGATCGTACTCTTATTGGATTGACAGGTCCAGTCTCTGTAATTTGACCAATAAGAGTTTAGCCTCAGTTTTAAATATACGCTCTTTCCCGGTTTTTCTTATGACACATCTCCTGATTGTAACGATTTCCAACCGGGATGGCTGGAAACGTCCGGGTACGAACTGTCCCTACAGTATGGATCCCACCTGAGTGACCATCCCTGATATTGTAGCTGTAGTGAACCATCATGGTTTCCACCTGGAGCAGTTGTTTCAAAGCAGGTAGCTGCAGGCTATGACCACCCATCTGGACGAAGTCATGTCTGTACTGGCACCTACACCTGTTCCGCTACCTGCTCTGGTTCCATCTCTTGCTTCCATGTCCAGTCTCAGCTTGTACCTGCCTCTTCCTGCCCATTATTCTGGATACCCCCATACGTGTCGCGGCTTCCTCAATCAGTGCACAATCCACTTTGAGGTTCTGGCTCATCAGTTCCCTTCTGACTGTGCCAAGGTGGCCTTCATCAATAGCCTTCTGTCAGGTGAAGCCTTGGCCTGGATCTCACCTCTGTGGAAGAAAAGAATTCCGCTAACAGGGGACCTCCACGAGTTCCTGAACGTCTTCCGTAAAACCTTTGAGCTACCTGGGTGTAACACATCTGCTGTATCTTCTCTGCTCCAATTCCGTCAAGGCGACTCCACCGTGGGCCAGTATCCCATCCAGTTTCGTCCCCTGGCCTCCGAGCTTGCTTGGAACAATGAGGTCCTCATTTCTGCCTTTTGGGGGGGCCCTCAATGGACGCATCAACGACGAGTTGGCTGGTCGTGACTTACCTACCACCTTGGACGACTTCATCACTCTGGCTACCCGGATCGACTTCTGTTTTACCGAGAGGGAGCTAGAGTTACACCAGCAGCTAGTGTCCTCCCGGCCTTGCAAGCCTACACTCATTGTTCCCCCACCCCAAGATGAGCCCATGGAAGTCAACCGCTTAAATCTATGCCTCTACTGTGGTGGTGCCCGACATTATCTGAAAAACTCCCCAGTCCGCCCTGCTGCGCGCTGGAAACCTCAGTGCCATGGTGCTGCTGGAGAAGTTTGTCCTGCCTTTCTCCCATCTAGAGAAGCCCCTACGTTTCTCATCTATCAATGGGGAGATCCTGAAGGAGCCAGTCCAGTTCCGTACCCAGCCTGTGTCTCTCAGAATTGGAAGTTCCCACCAGGAGAAGATTTCCTTCTATGTCCTGCCCAGTTCGTCTTCTCCAGTCCTGCTCGGGTTTCCGTGGTTCCAGCTTCACTGCCCATCACTGGATTGGAAAATGGGTGAAGCTGTCCAATGGGGAAAGCATTGTCATTCCCGCTGCCTCAAACCCGCAAATCTGGAGCAGTCCCGCCCATCCGCTTCTCTGCCCATTTGTTCCGTGGAAGAACCTTGTGTGCAAGAGGAGCCCCTGGTCTGCAAAGACACCTCTGATTCCTGCCCAGCCCACCCCCTGCCTACTGTTTCTGCTTCTGCTCCCCAGATCCAAGAAGTTATCCGGGACTCTCTGGACACCTCATCTGAAGACAGTTCCTGGGATACCGAGGAGGAGATGGTTACCTCTGGCTGTGTTGTGGGTACCCGGCTAGCCCGGAGGGAAGGGCTTAAGGGGGGGTACTGTCACGGATCGCAACGCGGCCCGTGGCTTGGACCGCGGACGTGTTAGTGCCCCTGTTTCTGGCTCCGCTATGGCTCCCTATGCGGGGCTCACAGCGGCTGTGTCATTGTACTCTGTACCTGCTCCTGTGTCCCCTGCTGCTCAGTGCTACTCACCTGGCCGCGATCCCGCGCGTATCCATCCTATGTGGCTTCCTCAGGGTGTGTGCACACTTCCTAGGGCACGCCAGCCATCTGACATTTAAAGACACAGTGTTCCTGTTTCCTGCCCAGTGACCAGTGACCTCTGGCTTCTTAAGGAACTTCCTCTCATTGCTCTGGGTCAGTTCCTTGTTGTTGTGTTTCTCCTGCATAGAGCTTGAACCCTTGGCTGCTGCATTGATGCTGTAACTTGTGCGTTTAACCCGTATGTTTACCAATTCCTGCTGAACTTCTGCCGCTGTACCAGTCTGCTAATACCTACTGTTACCTGGCATCATAACAATTCTGCTACTATCCTAGGACTGTGCCATACGTTTACCAGCTACACCTGGACTGTGCCATACGTTTACCAGCTACACCTGTTCTTTATTCCAACACCGGCTATCCAGACCTACACTTCGGCTACCCACTGCGAGTGTTACCATCTGCACCCGTGGTGGGCCCAGAGGATCCGCCATACCCGGACGTTTCCAACCATCCTGGTTGGAAATCGTTACACTGATGTAGCTTCGGTGTAGGCGAGAAACGTGTTGAGAATATTTTTGCCAAAATAGGTGCAAAAGGTTTATGTTCTTTTATTGACATTGTTTTTATTTGAATAAAACTCTTTTTTAAGCACCATATTTTCCACAGGTGCTCTGTGATGCGCCTGATAATGGTGTGCGGGGCATTTAAACATATATGAACGGGGCTGCGCCTGATATCGAATTTCGCCAGGAAATTCGGCTTTGTTTAGAATCGAGTTTTTTCTGGTAGTTTTTTGGTAGTTATCATAATTACTTTTTATTATAGTACTGGTGTAATTTTGGACATTTTTTTTCCTAATAGCAAATCTAGCTCAACTTCGACTCCTCAGGCTCAGACAGACCACATAAAAATAGGTCTGCCTGTTGGAGCAGTAATGCGCCTAGCTTAACCGAACCACATTCATATACATGTCTAATATTGTTTGTGTGGTGTGCCACGCCCCCAAACCGTCCCCACATGTTAGGTGCGTTGAGTCTTAGGAACAATGCACATAACATATTCATTTGGCGCATTAGACATTGTAGCCAGCTCAATTTGGTGCATTTTATACCAGTAAAGGATGAAAACCCGATCATACATGTATCTCATAGTGCACATTTTGTCTAAAATTTTCATGTATCCAAAAGTAGCAGAAATGCATTTTAAAATAGTTTGACTGTCTCTTAGCATTTGTAGAGTGCTGCTGATTTGTTGTTGTGTTTGCAATGAGAGTTTATAGTATCTCACAAAACTAAATACACCCCTCACATGTTTGTAAATATTGTATTATATCTTTTCATGGGACAACAATGAAGATGTGACACTGATACAATGTAAAACAGTGTGAATTTGATGTGACCTCAAAATAACTCAACACACAGCCATCAATGTCTAAACCGCTGGCAAAAAAGTGAGTATACCCCTAAGGGAAAATTGAAAAATTGTGCCCAATTTTCCATTTCCCTCCATGGTGTTATGTTACTTGTTAGTGTTACAAGGTCTCAGGTGTGAAAGGGAGTAGGTGTGTTAAATTTGGTGTTATTGCTCTTACATTCTCTCATACTAGTCACTGGAATTTCAACACATCACCTCATGGCAAAGAATTCTCTGGGGATCTGAAAAAAAGAAAACTGCCAACACCTTCAAAATGAGATGCAGCACAGTGGCCAAGAACATACCGTGGTTTTACAAGACAGATTCCACTCAGAACAGTCCTCGCCATAGTCGACCGAAGGAGTTGAGTGCATGTGCTCAGCGTCATATCCAGAGACTGTCTTTTCAAAATAAACATATGAATGCTGCCAGCATTGCAGAGGTTTAAGGGGTGGAGAGGGTCAGTCTGTCAGTGCTCAGACCATATGCTGTACACTGCATCTAATTGGTGTGCATAATTGTCATCCCAGAAGAAAGCCTGCAAACAGTTTTCTTTAAACAAATCTTTATTGAATGAGCCGAGACAAACAGGACATGTAAGAAACATAGAAATAACGGCAGCAAAACCCGAAACAAAGGGTATCCTTCGAAATCTAAATACAAATAACAGGCTACTAACATTAAGGAACATAACGTTAAAGGGGTTGTCTCGCTACAGTGATTGGGTTTTAATTAAAAGATCTTTAAAAAACAAGCAGCTTTGCAATATATGTTCATTACAAATGTCCTACTGATTTTGAGTTATCCCTGTTAGTAGTAGTACACCAGCTTCTCAAATCTCTATAGCAGCCGACCTGTTGATCTTTATCTCACTGGCTGTCAGGTCTGATGACTCCTCACCTTCAGACTACACGTCAGTGACGAGAGCCCCTCCCACACAGAATGCCTCTGTAGTGGAGGGAGGGGAAGGGCTCTGGCTTCTGTGTCTGTGTAGCTGGATTAACCCTGTGTGTGCCTGCTTCCTCCTGTTCTCTACACAGATTGAGGTGAGGCTGATCAATAGATGTGACAGCAGTGACCCTGTGTGTTACTATAATCATGATGTGTCTGTGGAGCTTTGACTATACTAATAGAACAGATCAAGGGGCATGTGAACGCTTCATGCTCTGCTGTATTAGTGACACATCCTGTGCCCTGTGTCTGTTCTGACAGGTTTTGTTTGTTGTTGCTGGAGATGTGGAGATATGTAAGCTAAGCAGGGGGTATAGGAACACTTACATCCCCCCCCCCCCCTTCTCTGCTATTAGCATACACAGCTTCACATACCTCTCCACACTCATAGATCAGCCCTAATACAGCTGATCTAGCAGTCTGCAGTAGACCTAGGCAGGCACACACAGGGTTAACTCTGGCAGCAAACCCCTTCGCGCCCCCTTCCACCCCTGCTGTATAGAAGTTATGGAGGAGAGCTTTCTGTGTGCTGAGGGGAGGGGAGAAGAGGGAGGAGAAGAGGCAGACAAGAAGCATGCCTCTGAATTCAAAAATCCTTTGCTGCCAGACACTTTGAAGTAGGCTGAAAGCTTGTAATGAGACAACTCCTTTAAAGACTAATGGCGGAACAGAAACAAAGCAATCTATTAATCTAAAGATTACTAACTATATGAGAATGTTATAGCAAACCAGGGTATAATATTTTGAATGTATCCAGTCACACCACAAATGAGCTTTCCTGTTTCAATTGAAGGGGGAATCTGTGAGCTTTAGTTTACACATGAAATTATGATTGACTCGTCGAATGACTTCAGAAATAGAAGGAACAATAGGTTCTTTCCAATGGAAGGCTATAGAGGTCCTGGCAACAATTAGAATATGAAATAGGAGGAGGATTCCATGTGAGACCAGGTGGTCCGAATAGTGCCAGAGAAAAAAGGCTTGATCTAAGAGAATTGCAATATTATAGTGGAGTAAGTTAGGGACTGATAGTCCACCTTCACTCTGCCTGCAATATAGTAACGATTTGTTTGTCCTAGCTTTTCTTTTATCCAGATAAAGGATAAGATTAGTTTTTGGAATTTATGCAATATTTGGGAGGATATTATATAAGGGATGGCCCTGCAAACATTAATCAATTTGGGGAGAAGAGACATTTGGAGCTCATTGATTCTTGCAATCCAAGGTCGATTAAAAAGTGCTAGGTGAGCGATTTATTTTTCCAGTGCTTCAAGGAGAGAGTTATAATTAGAGTGAATAGCATTGTGGGTAGAGATGGGCGAAGTAATTCTAACGAAGTGGAATTCGTTTTGAATTTCAGGAAAACTTCGGTTCGGAACGAAGTCAAACTTTGGGGTACTTCGGGTGAACGAAGCGTGCATTTGATTGATAAAATAGCTGTGAGCACATGGCGTTACATGTGGCAAAGAACTCTGGGAGTAAGAAGGGCATAGCCTGCATGACATGTGCAGAGATGAAGCCAATCAGAGACCGGCGGGATTCTGTGACGTCTCCGCACTATATAAGTCTGGGCGCGACGCTGGGAGCTCATACTGCTCTCACTGTACTGATTAGGTAAGGTGCTGCCATGGCTGCTAATGATATCTCTTACTAAAGAACTGATTTTTATACAGCGATTTTTGGGGGGTGTCACAGCTTGTCTCAGAGACTGCTTTTCTTAACGTTCTATTTCTGATTTTGTGGTGTATTGGATCTGAAGTCCAGTGTGTGTCCAGTGCAGCTGCATATACATTTTAATGCTATCTGCTCACAGCACATTGAATATCCAAGGGTGATCTAAGCCTGTTCCTGTAGTATTCATTTAAAGAAACAGCGTTTTTACAATACAAATACCCCATCATTTTTGGCTGCTCAATTCTTTTGCGCAATTTACATCCAGGGTTAATTAAGCGTTGTTCTGCTGCTGTGGTGACTAAAAGAAACCGTCTTTTTCACCGGCAAAAAAGACATTTTTCCTGTAGCATAATTCATAGCCGAAGGTTAATTACAAGTTTTTCTCTTGTTGTGTAGCGTGAAATACACGCCATTGAAACACGCTACAAAGCTGGTAGTTTTTGGCTGCTCAATTCTTTTGCGCAATTTACATCCAGGGGTTAATTAAGCGTTGTTCTGCTGCTGTGGTGACTAAAAGAAACCGTCCTTTTAATCGGCAAAAAATACATTTTTCTTGTAGCATAATTCATAACCGAAGGTTAATTACAAGTTCTTCTCTTGTTGTGTAGCGTAAAATACACGCCATTGTAACACGCTACAAAGCTGGTAGTTTTTGGTTGCTCAATTCTTTTGCACAATTTACATCCAAGGGTTAACTAAGTATTTTTCTGCAGTTGTACTCAGTAAAAGAAACTTTGTTTTTCACCGCCACAGAAGAAATTCTGTAGCATAATTCATATCCAAAGGTTAAGTAAGCCTGTTTGTGCTTTTATGTTCAGTAAAATATACAGTGTTTTTAAACGGCACATACAAGTAAATTTTTCCTGCCCATTTGTGGAGCGCAATTTATATCCAAGGGTTACCCCAGCTTCTTAGTGGTTCATTTGGAGTCAAATACAGGGTGTGTATTTATCATATACAGATATCTTCATCAAACAGTGTCTGTACATTTTAGAACAAACAGTATGTCAGAGAGAGAAGTGGCAGGCTCTTCACCTGCGAGTGGCAGTGGCACAAACATTCCTGGAGCAGGCCCAGGTCGCAGCACAGCAAGGGGTCACTCGGTGAGGCCACAACTGCCGCTGTCATCTAGCGGCCGTGTGCTGACTAGCAACCCAAGGGTTCTTGATTAGTGTTGAGCGATTATTATTGACAAAGTTGAAATCGGCACGTTATTTACGTTGATCGGATTTTTTAGATCACGCGATAATTTAGGTTAAAATCTGTGCATAAGCTATTAATATCGCGCCATTTTCGGCGCTTCCTGTCATTTTGGCGGCCAGCAAATCAGCTTACAGGATAGAGCAGGGTGAGATGTGTGTTCGACGTCATGACTGGGATGTGTATGGTTGCGATTGGCTGGAAAAATCACATGACCATCATTTTACATAGAACAGCCCTTCCTGTTCATGATCAGTTGATGTCAGCGTCTCATAGCAGTAGGAGGTGCGCTCTGCCTCTGTCCAAACAGCTCAGCGAAATTATTCTATTTTTTCACAGAGACAGCTCTACTTTTAGCTGTGATCCTTAGAACTTAGTTAGATCAGAGATTTGCAGATTTAGGTAGTTAGGCAGAGAATTTTAAAGGAGCATCTACCGCTGTAAAGTCATGGGGGAAACGAGGGGGGAGGGCTGCGGGCGAACACAGACAAGCTCTTTAAAGGATACTGGATATTGTACAGCCAAAACTTTGCTTAGACATTGCATTGCCTTATATTAGGATACAGATCTTTTCTAGTAACTGCAGGTCTATTTGTTAGGTGCAAAACTCCACTTTTATTATCAGTATACATTTCAGATACGTGTTTTTTTCACTTTTGGTCAGTCAAGCTTTGTTGATAGATCTACTTTGCAGTTAAATTTGAATACAGCAATTTTGTAGTCACCACAGGTGAATTGATAGGTGCCAAAATATACCTTTTATTATCCCGTATACATTTCAGATACGTGTTTTTTTCACTTTGGCGCAGGCCAGCTGTGTTGATAGAGCCACCTTGCAGTTAAATTTGAATCCAGCAACTTTGTAGTCACCACAGGTATACTGATAGGTGCCAAAAATACCTTTTAATATCTGTATACATTTCAGACAGGTGTTTTTTTCACTTTTGGTCAGTCAAGCTTTGTTGATAGATCTACTTTGCAGTTAAATTTGAATACAGCAATTTTGTAGTCACCACAGGTGAATTGATAGGTGCCAAAAATACCTTTTATTATCCCGTATACATTTCAGACAGGTGTTTTTTTTCACTTTTGGTCAGTAAGCTTGTTCATAGAGCTACTTTAACAGTTAAATTTGAATACAGCAATTTAATAGTCACCACAGGTGAATTGATAGGTGCCAAAAAATACCTTTTATTATTCCCGTATACATTTCAGACAGTTTTTTTCACTTTGTCAGTCAGCTTTTTCATAGACTACATTGCAGTTAAATTTGAATACATCATTTAATAGTGCACCCAGGTATTGTAGTGCAAAAAATCCTTTTATATCCCGATACATTTCAACAGGTTTTTTTTCACTTTTGTCAGTCACTTTGTTGATAGATCTACTTGCAGTTAAATTTGAATCCAGCAATTTTGTAGTCACCACAGGTTATTGATAGGTGCCAAAAATACCTTTATTATCCTGTATACATTCAGATAGGTGTTTTGTGATCTGTGGGTCAAACAGGTTAGGGGTCATGCTGTGGCACAGGACAGATATAGTCAATGTCCAGTGAAACTAAAATGGTGGTTGAAAGACTCCTATTTCCGACACTTTTTAAATCTGGGGGTCATACAGGATTGGGGCTCATGCTGTGGCCCAGGACAGGTATAGTCAATGTCCAGTGAAACTAAAATGGTGGTTGAAAGACTCCTATTTCCGGCACTTTTTAATCTGTGGGTCAGACTGGTTTAATGGTCATTCTGCGGTACAGCACAAAATTTAGTTAATGTCCAGTTCAACTAAAATGGGGGTTTTCAAAGACCCCTTTTTTCCCCCGGCACTTTTGATTTTGGGGGTCCGACAGGTTTAATGGTCATACTGCAGTCCAGGACAGGTATAGTCATAGTCCAGTTCAACTAAAATGGTGGTTCAAAGACTCCTTTTTCCCAGCACTTTTTAATCTGTGGGTCAGACAGGTTTAATGGTCATTCTGCGGTACAGGACACATATAGTTAATGTCCCAGTTAAAACTAAATGGTGTTGAAAGACTCCTTTTTCCGGCTTTTTTTAAATCGGGGGGTCATGCGGGTTTGGGGCTCATGCTCGTTCCGGGGCAGGGATATTCAATGCCCATTTTCAAGTAAAATGATGGTTCAAATCTACTGCCTTCGGACTTTTTAATTTGTGGGTCATAGTTTAAAAAATCATGCAGGGAAAAGACAGGGATAGTAAAGGGTCTTTTTTTTTTTTTTCTTTTGGCTTTTAAACCTAAGTGTGTTGCCTAAGATGTAGCACGATCCTTTTGACTGTTGTGGATTTTTAATTCCAGCTTTTTCCACCCCTTTTTTTGGGTGAAGAATGAAGGGTTTTTCCCTCTCCCATAACTTTAATGGTCATCGGCGTAATCTATTATGCTATCGGATATCTTATTATTATTGCCGATATCGACTATGCCCCGATGACGATAGTCAACGAATCGCTCACATATTCTTGATTGGTTGAAAGGTCACCACTTCCCCCCAGATGACATCTGACAACCCCCCCAAAGTCGTGGGATGTAAAAACACAAAAACTTTGTTTTGGCAGGCCCCGGGGGCGGTCAAGGCCCCCCCACCCGTCCTCAACCCGCCTCTGTCCCATCCGGTTTCCCTCACCAGAGATCTACATTGGTCTGGGCTCCCGCGCCCTATAGCGAGGATGAAAAATTTTTAGGGGGGGCATCAGCACTACTCGGCACGAAGAAATGGGGCCAATATCCCCGTTCTTTTAAAATAGGCGGCAAAGTAAGATTTGGGGAATGGCATTGGAGGTCATGTTTTGAGGGTCAGCCTTTGCATTTCCCAAGACCCTGATGAGGACAGCAGTGAGATGAAACACAAAAAGATGTGATGTAGCCGACCGCCTTGGGAGCCGGGTGGGCAAGGGGTTTTATCACGGCAGGGGGCGCACAGACATCGGGGCAGCCGCAATGGGTTTGTGGTTGAGTCAACGGGTAGGCAGAGTGGGAGGTCGGGAGCCAACGCCAGGGGGGAGAAAACCCCGTTGCAGGTCCCAAAAAATGCGGGACAGGGGCTAAGCGGACACGGCGACAGTAGTCACCATGGGGCGTTGGCGGTAAAATCACTACTCGGGGGTGTGGCATTTTTGCTAAGGGCACGGGGGCGCCGAATATGGGGTTATGAGAATCTGGGTTTGGGAGAAAGGATGCATGGAGAGAGCAAAGTTGGCACCATGGCCCTGCTCAAAACATGCAGGCACCATCCCGGGGGTTGGGGAAAAAAGTGGGTCAAAGTGGTGGTCCCTCCTCCGCTGCAGCAGCGGGGGGCCAGTGGCACGCATGCCATTGCACCATCAAGCATCCACCAACTCTGCGAAGGGGCTCTTTCTTTGCCCTCACTCCCGTCCAGATGCACTGCTCCTCGTACTCATGGCCCAGCAGTCATTCAGCGAGGGGATTGCAAAGAACAACATTGCGTCCAACCACCAAGGTGAGCAGCTGACCGTGTCCTGTCCAAGTTGTTGGTACTCTTTGAGTCCCATCCCTTCTCAATGGTGGACTCTGCACCATTCAGGATAAGTAATATGCTTGTGCCTAGCCGATATGGAGAGTTCCAAGCCGAGTAATTTTCTTTTCCAAAAAGCAGACCAGCATTTCAAATAGTGTAGACACAGAAGTGGGCCATCCTTGACGCCGGTACCGTCTGGAGCTGTTACTACGGTCAGGGCCAAGTACATGTCCTTTTAACGGCCCATTGGGTTGAATGTTGCTTCCTGCCCAGGCACAATCCAACAACTTTGGACATGAGACCGCCGCTTTCTCCTCCACGTTGTCAAACTGTTGCGGCGCCTTCCTGCACCAATGTCCGCCTCCCTCCTCCGCCTCCACCACCACCACACCATCTCAGCCCTCCACAAGTACTGCTCCATCATACGCACATGTTAGGGCATCAGCGGTGTCACGCTGTTCTACACCTGGCTTGCCTCGGCGAACGAAGTCACCCAGGGAGGAACTGCTCCGCGTCATGCAGCAAGAAATCGATTGTGTGGCTTTCTCCGCGCCAACTCAAATCGGAACCAAGGTGACGGACAATTGGGAGGAACATGGGGTGTCCGGCGCTGCCTCCGAGGGAGGGATGGTCCATGCGCCCTGCATAGGCGCATGTATTCAGTCTGGGTGTGAAACAGGTTCCTGAATCTTCACCAATCTTCAGAGAATTCTGAAAAAGTGGCCCAGGAAACTGTGCCATGCACTTCATCCCATTCCTACAAAGGCCAGGAACACCCTCCTCGAGTTGCAGCGGCAGAACGCTCGCCCCAACACACCCTGATATGCGATGTTTCCACCCGTTGGATTCCACCCTTGCACATGTTGGACCTATACCTGTATGAACATAGAGAAAGGGCCATGTAACGATTTTTTGATTGAATCATGCAGAGCAGGAGTAACTCCGATCTGTAACTTTGATGTCACCATGCAGCTCATGCGTGGACACCTGCCGGTTGTTGAGCCATTCGAGGAGGCCACTTTATTTGTTCAGTCCGCCAGGGAACTAGCGGGAATGAATAACACGTCATTCCACTTCGCTTCAAGTCCTGGAACAGAGGCTGAAAAAATCTGTCTTGGCAGGGACTGGAGACGGTTGCGTACTACATCTCGCGGCCACTTGAGTCTGGTGGGTGACTGTACTGGAAGAGGAGGAGGACATTGGAGGCCAAAAGAAGCATTGTCTGTGAAATAAGTGGATTTTCTACCAGGTGACAAGAGAGGAAATGCAGGAGAAGCTGGAGGAGGTAGAAGGAGATGAGGAAGATTAGCCTATGACCCGCAAGCGCCGTTGAGGCAAGTATAGCAGTGGAGATGGAGCAGGGAGCCCCTCGTAGTCACTTGTGCAGATTGGCCCGCAGCATGCTGATTTGCCTGGCTAGTGACAGCCGAAAAGTCAGCATCCGTCAGAGGGATGACTTCTGGTCTCTCCAACCCTATGAACCCTCGCTACCGTTCCAAATGGGAGCCTTTTTCCCAGCTATTGAGAGGGAGGACAAACTCAAATACATGTAGGGAAATCCTCCATAGTCAGTGGCCGCCTGCCAATGTGCGGCATAGTCCCTCCTTGAGACAGGTCTGACCGGTGGGTCTCAGCGCCACTTACTACAGCCGCTCTTTCTGTGGAAGGTGGGGTGGGGGTAGGAGCAGTACCACTCCATCAGCAGCAACCTAAGTCTGGAGTCACTGATGAAGCAGCTTCCTTACCCGCCTAGAGAGGGGGTTAGATGCCAGCAGCAGGACCTGGAGCAGTCCCTGAACCAACAGGTTGGCCTACTTGGACACACTCTGCCACCCCAGTTAGTGGATCCACTGGACTACTGTGCAAGCCAAACTGGATGTGTGGCTGCAACTTTGTCGAGTTTTGCAGAGGAGAAGCTAGTCCTGCCCGTCCATTAGTGTGGCATCAGACGGTTGTTCAGGTTCAGCTGGGGGCCATCGTTACCCTAAGGAGAACCGCTTGTCCACTCGTGAAATGTGGAACAGACTGACCTTAGGCTTCAGACTACAACATGCATGACGCCTCACCCAAATGTGCAATGAGTCTGGTCAAACTACCTGCCTCAGCCACTATTCTAGATGCCAAGCCACCTCGCCTGATGCCACACATCTGCTTGACAGTTTCTCCATCTGCCAACCAACCATCTTTACCATGGACGGTATTGCCACCCACCTCCACACTCTGTCATTGTGCACTTTATGAACCTCCATGCTGCTGCTGCTGCTGTTGCTTTGGTGCCCGTGACATCCTCACTGGTCATTGTGCCACTGCTCTGACCTCCATGCTGTTGTTTCCTGCCGGCCCCCCGGTCCTTCCACTCTCTGTCAATTGTGCCAGTTTCGGTTACCTACCTACTGTTTTGCCACCAGTTCCATAAAGACATTGTTGCTACAGGTCTGAACCTCATGCTGCTGCTGCCGTGACCTACACACTGTGTCATTGTGCACTCTGTGGCCTTCCTCCTGTTTTTGCCCAACCTCCAGAATGTCATTGTGCCACATTGCTGACCTCATGCTGCCTGCTGTGCTGCTTGCCTTGTGACCTACATACTGTGTCATTGTGCCACTCTGTAAGCCTAATCCTGATTTTGCCACCTCCAGAATGTCATGTGTTGCCACTGTCTGACCTCATGCAGGCGTGCGTGGCCGTGACCTCCACACTGTGTGTCATTTTGCCACTCTGTGGCCCTACTCCTCTTGTTTGCCACCTCCAGAATGTCATGTGCCACTGTCTGACCTCATGCTGCTGCCACGCCGTCACCTCCACTCTCTGTCATTGGTGCCACTCTGTGGCCTACTCCAGTTTTTGTTTGCCTACCCAGAAAGTCATTGTGCCATGTCTTGACCTCATGCTGCTGCCGACATCACCTCCAGCTCTCATGTCATTGTCCCACTCTGTGGCCTACTGCAGTTTTTGGGCCACTTCCCAGAATGTCATTGTGCCACTGTCTGACCTATGCTGCTGCCGCCGTCACCTCCACTCTCTGTTATGTTGCCACTCTTGGCCTAACACTGTTTTGCCTCTCCAGAATGTCATTGGTGCCACTGTCTGACCTCAGATGCCCTGCGCCTGTGACCAAGCACACTGAGTCATTGGGTGCCACTCTGGGCCCTGACTCCTGTTTTTTCCATCTCTAGAATGTCATTGTGCACTGTCTTGACCCTCATCTGCGTTGCCGCCCTTTCTCCTACTCTCGACTCGCTGTCATTGTGCCACTCTGTGGCCTACTACATGTTTTTGACCACCTCACAGAAAAACATTGTGCCACTGTCCTGACCTCATGCTGCTGCCACCCGTCACCTCCACTCTTCTGTCATTGTGCCACTCTGTGCCTACCTACTGCTTTGACACCTCTAAATCGTCATTGTGCCACTCGTCTGACCACATGCATTGCTGCTAGGCCATGGACCGAACCCACTGTTGTCCATTTGCCACTGTCTGACCTCATGCTTGGGTCTGCAGTGGCCTGCCTGCCGTGACCTACACACTCTGTCATTGTGCCACTGGTCTGACCTCAATCTGCTGCCAGTGGGCTGCTGCCGTGACCTACACAAACTGTGTCATTGTGCCACTACTGTTGCCTACTTCTGTTTTTTTTTTGCCACCTCCAAAGAATGTACATGTGCACTATCTGACCGCTGTGCCACTATCTTACCTCATGGTGCTGTTTTGTGTCAGCTGCTGTGACCTAACAAAAGTGTCATTGTGCCACTCTGTGCCTACTTCCAGTTTTTTTGTGCCACCTCCAGAATGTCAATTGTGCCACTCTCTGAGCTCCATGCTGCTAGTGCTGCGCCGTCACCGCTCCACACTCTGTCACTGATTTTTGCCCCACCTGAGCCCTCAGCTTGTTTTTTTTCCAGCTGTCGCTGGCCATGGCTTTATCATGCTACATTCCCCTTTCATGTTTTTTTTTTTTTTGGTCAGTTTTGCCCTCTTAATTGCCCAGGGAATTTTATAAGTGAAGCGATCTAAGAGCGGCGGCAGTCATTTGCGTGTCATACTAAAACACAACATTGTATGAAGACCAAACCAAGCTCCCTCTGTATATTTAAGCATGGCAAAACGTTCTACAGCACCCTGCAGGCTCGGTGCCGCTGTTTTTTAACGCGATTCATCCTGAAGTAAATCGGACGGAATTTATTTTTGTCGGGAAATTCGGCGAAGTGACCGAACCGAGTTTTTGAGAAATTCGCCCATCTCTAATTGTGGGAAGATAAAGTTATGTCAATTCCTAAATAATTAACTGAATGTTCCGACCAGTGGTGTCACTAGTAGTGATGAGCGAGATGGTCAATAATCTGATTCGAGTCGATTCCATATTTTGTGTAATCATCTGCCGATGTTCGATCTGTGATTGCGATTAACCTCCAATTTCCATTAAAGTCTATGAGAGGAACACCAGGTTCATTTTAAAAAGACACCCAAACAAGGTGAGGTTGAAAGCTGGAATAAACAATCACAAAATGAAAACGTGGATACGTAGGTACATCTTGTAGCGGCCGGGATAGTGGATCCTGCTGGATCCTCCGCAAGCGAGTGGTGTAAGCCATCGCCAGGGAGCGGAAATCTAAGAGGGTCCTTGTTTTCACCATATCCCGCCGCAAATCGGGACTGGACTTGCAGCGCTGGATCTACCTAGGTCGCTACCCCTGACGGTGACTTGCTTGAGGTTGGCAGCCCGAGCCGAGCTGTAGCGTGGTACACAATCGTGAGGCTTAGACGTAATCGGGGACAGGCGGCAAGGTCAGGGCAGGCGGCAAGACCGACAGGACGGGCCCATTGCAGAACCGCAGAGAGTTAGCTGGGTACCCATCTGCAGTACCCTTAGCTGAGACTATATACCCCAGGAAAGGTAAGCGGTCTGGTGAAATAAACATTTCTCCAGCTTGGCATACAGTCCGTTGTTGCGCAGCGCAACTTCTCAGAACTGGCACACTGTTGTCCATGGGTCTACAGATCGGGGAGAAGAACATGATTCATCCATATACACAGGACGCAGTTGTACAATAGATCCCCATTAAAGACATCATTTGTCGAATTCATTGAACACAGCGGGAGAGTTAGCAAGCCAAAGGGCATCACAATATATTCGCAATTTCCATCTCGGGTATTAAAAGCTGTTTTCCAATCGTCCCCTTCCCGAATTCTGTTGAGGTTATAGGCTCCATGCAGGCTCAATTTGGAGAACACCTTAGCCCCCCTGAGGTGATCAAAAATCTCCAAGATCAGTGGGAGAGGGTAGAGATTTTTCACGGTGATTTTATTTAGACCCCTATAGTCAATACACAAATGGAGGGAACCATCCTTTTTCTGCACGAAGAAGAACCCAGCTCGAGCTGAGGAGGGGGATTTGCGAATAAATCCTTTCTGCAGGTTCTTTTGTATATAGGCCTACATGGCCTGAGTCTCCAGCACGGACAGCGGATAGACCCTTCTTCGGGGGGACTGGTCCCAGGGATGTATGTCAATTGGCAGTGCATAAGGCCAAGATGTGGTCGGCAGCGTCTACGGCCTGCTTCTCAATGAATACGTCCCCAAATAATCCTGGTACTCCACTGCAGCCTAGAAGCAGCTTGGCGGGCGACTGCGGAGAAGTAGTAGGCACCGGACGTGGTGCTTCCAAACAGAGGTTCCAACATTCCGGTCCCAACGAAGGACCTCGCCTGTCTTCCAATCTAGCGTAGGGGCGTGACTTTGCAGCCAGGGAAGCCCCAAAAGAAACGCTGAGGAAACACGAAGCAGAACATGGAACTAACTCTTCTCCTTATGTAGAGCCCCCTAGGATTGAGAGTCCACCTGGCCGGGGTTATGGTACTGGATGGGTCCACTAAGGAGCTGCCCCATGTGACCGAAGAAATAAGCAGAGAGGCTTTTCCAGACGACCTACTGCAACGGTATTGTTTTACCAAGGAGGCTTGAGGAGCGGCAAATGGAGAACGCTGGAATACTGAGCCAGTAACGAAGCACCGACGGGGGCAATGCAGTAGTCTCTTTCTTGGCGGAGCTCTTCCTGGCTTTCATTCAAACCTCACATCGATGCGGGTGGCCAGGTGGATTAGTTGCTCAGGGAGGACGGGAGGTCTCTTGCTGCCAAAGCTACTTATTACGTTGCTTGACGACTCCTTTTTTGAAGTGACGCAAAGAGCGGCGTCATTCCAAGCCATTCCAAAACCAAGGTTCGGAATTTGAAACCGCATAGTCTCCCACGAGGAATCGCCCTGTCGAAGACTTCAAGATGCGCGTGAATCTACGGTCCTTTTCCAACGAAGACGGCGCAAAATTCGCGGAGGAAGGTCTGTAGATTCCTCTGGTCACAAGTAATCATTCACCCCAGACGGGTCGCCTAGTGGCCGTTGCCTATTCCTGATAACAGACTCACCACAAAGGCCACTTTTGGACCTCTCCACTCCGAGGGAACTGATCCGCCATCAGTTCCACATGCATTGGGTAATAAAACCCATACAAAGCTTGCGGTCCCCGTCAAATTTGGAGGGCAGAGTAAGCCGAAGCTTGGGTTCCCTTGGTGGCCAAAGGAACAGCGGGTGTAGATGGAGCCACAGACGGAGACGAAGGACTGTTGCTGGTATGCAAGGAACTGACGCATCATGGAGGAGAGCTGGCCCAATTGCTGTGCCTGTTGTGCGATCTGTTGTGATTGTTGGGCAACAATAGTCGTGAGATCTGCGATGCTTGGCAGAGGCCCTTTGGCGGGATCCATGGCTGATCTTACTGTAACGGCTGGGGGGTAGTGGATCCCCTGGACCTCCGTAAGCGATGTGTAAGCCACGCCAGGGAGCGGAATCTAAGCAGGTCCCGGTTTTCACCAGAGCCCGCCGCAAAGCGTGATGGACTTGCTGCGGCGGGAGTCTACCAGGTCACTTTCCCTGACGTGACTTGCTTGCAGTGGCAGCGGAGGTGTAGTGTGGTACAGAATCGTGAGACGTAGACGTAGTCGGGGACAGGCAGCAAGGTCAGCGCAAGCGGCAACGGTTCGTGGTCAATAGACGTAGCAAGAATATCAGGGCAGGCAGCAAGGTTCAGAGTCGAGAAACGTAGGCAAGGGTCAGGAACACGGCAGAGACTAGTACACAGATAACGCTTTCTCTAGGGTACGGAGGCAATAAAGATCCAGCAGGGAAGTTGCGTGGACCCATACATTATATAGGGTCAGAACCCGGCAATTATCCAATCACCGGAGCGCTTTCCCTTTAAATCCACATGAACGAGCGCGCACGCTAGGGGGCGCACGTGTGCATTCCGACCGGCAGGGGGAGAGCGCAGGACGGGAGTGTGGTCAGGTAAGTGGAAGGGACGGGGGCGCCCGCAAACCGTAGCACGGTCAGCGGCACCACCCGTCCCCGTCGGGCGCCCGAGGATGGGGACACAGGTGTGGCCGCAACCCACGGGGGGGGGGGGGACGCGGCGCCACCCGTTACACATCTTAGTTAAGACAATTAGGCTACATGAGTCACAGAAAAAAATTCACAGGCTTAAAATAAATCCATTCTGGCTAACCGAAACATTGAGGACAGTGTACCCCCAGCAGGTACCCGTGGTAGCATCTACG
>JAODAL010035554.1:0-42821 GCA_025379985.1 Phyllomedusa bahiana | reverse complement strand
TACCTTGGAAATTTAAATTTATGTCAATTCTCCCCCCCTGCTTTGACATTAATTTATATTAGCTCCCCCGAGTACCCCCCCGCACTGAAAAAATAACTAAACCCCCCTGCATTGTACAGTATATACTGTATATTATGTCATCTACCCTCACGTAAGTATTATCCCCAACCCCCCACTTACTTATATACTGTTAAATTCATCACCTACCTCATGACATTATAACCACCCCCGCATGAACATTATATACTCCCCCTGCATTGAAATTTATTACGTAAATTACCACCTACCATGCACTGTACTTATATCCCAACCCCCTGCACTGACATTAAAATACTCCCCCCGCATTGTACAGAAAATTTACTGTATTTTATGCATTCCCCTCACTGACATATTACTCACCCCCCTGCACTGTACATTATATTCTCACCCCCTGCATAGTACATTATATACTGTTAAAATGTATCTCCCCGCACTGTACGAAAAATTTAAACTCACCCCCTGCACTGTAAATTATATACTCACCCCCTGCACTGTACAGTATATACTGTATATTACATCACCTACCATGCACTGTACATTATATACTCACCCCCTGCACTGTACATTATATACTCACCCCCTGCATTGTACATTATAACGGGTATATTGTTCATCATCCGCATTGTACAGTAAAAACAAACCCCCCTGCCTGTCATATATATCCCCCCCCCCTTTCACTGTAGTTTTTTTTATATTTTTGTAATTTCCCCCCTCCGTTTTTTTGGGGGGGGGGAAACTAGGACAAGTCAAAAACCCCCTGACCTTTCCTTACGCTATAATTTCTTGACCTTTTCCCCTCTGCCCGCGACTTTCCCTCTGCTATTTATATCCTCCCAGATAATTCTAGACACATTAAAATACCGCACGTAGAACCCGAGAGCGGAGCAAAGTGTACAGTCCTGTTATACTGTATACCGCACCGTGCAATCAGTATATCGCCATATAGTCATCATCAGGGTATATCGTAAAAATTAGGTAAATTTTTCATTATATTTTAATCATATAAAAAAAACCGCCTATAGTCATCTCAGTGTAATCAATTATTATACCGTCAATATCATTATCATTGTATATCGTATTTTAACCCCCCATATCACATCAGTGTATATCAGTTTTAAATTTCCGTCCTTTTAAGTCATCATCATGAAAAATCTAAAAATTATACCGTCATATAGTCATCATCAGTTTTAATCATTTATTTACCGCTATATTTATTTCGGATATTAAAATTATTAACGCATAAGTTTTTCATGAAAATCATTTTAATTATATTTTATATAGTCATTATCAGTGTATATCAGTATTATTAAAACCGTCAACGTCTTAAATCGGGGTTTATTCATATTTTATACCGTCAAAAAAGTCATTTTTAGGAAATTTTTATATTTTTTTTTTTACCGTTTTTATGTCATTATCATGTATATCGATTTTTTACCGCTTTTTAGTCATTATCGGGGTATATCAGAAATTATTTATACCGTCATAGTCATCATCAGGGTAATATTATTATTAACCGTTATGTTTTATCAGTGTAAACATATTATTAAAACCGTCAAAAAAGCTTTATCAGGTATACAGAAAATTATCCCGTCAAGGTCATTATCATTGATATCATTTATTATTAACCGTCATATAGTCTTTACATGTAATCAGTATTTTTAAAAATACCGCAAAAGCTTATCATTAAAATCGAATTATTAAAAAAACCTTTTTTCATAAGTCTTATCATGTTTATCATTTTTTATTATACCGCCAAGCCCCTCATCATGTAATCAATTTTAATTATACCTCAAATAGTCATTTTCGGGTATACATATTATTATACCGTCAAAGTCATTATCAGGTATATCATAATATTTTGTCAATAGCTTTATGAAAACGGAATTATTATACCCGTCATATAGTCATTATAAATTTTTATCAGATTTTTATCCCGTCAAAAGGTCATTTCAGTTATCAGTAAAATTTACCTTTTCATTATCTCATCAGGATATAACCAATTAAAATTTTACCGTCATATAGTCATTATCAGTGTATATCAGTATTATTTTACCGTCATATAGTCATTATCAGTGTATATCAGTATTATTATACCGTCATATAGTCATTATCAGAAATTACATATTATTATAAAAACCCATATAGTATCACGTGTATTTCAGATTTTTATACCGTCTCATATAGTCATTATCAGTGTATATCAGTATTATTATACCGTCATATAGTCTTTATCAGTGTATATCAGTATTATTATACCGTCATATAGTCATTATCAGGGTATATCAGTATTAGTAGGGACCCTCAGCTATTACCGCCCCTCACTCCTTGTGATCTCTTCTCCTCTTCAGGGCATCATGTCTATTCAGAAGATTCATGCTCGGGAGATTCTGGACTCCAGGGGGAACCCCACTGTGGAAGTGGATCTGTATACCGCCAAAGGTGCAGCTATATCTATCTATATCCATCTATAAACCCCATTCCGATACACACAATAGGGGTCATAGTTCCAAAGGAGTGAGGCTGAAGACAAAGCAGCACAGAGCATTTCAGGAGATGACTGTGCAGTTCTTATGTGTGGACAAAGACATTTGGAGGAGAGAATTCTGGAGCAGGACAGAGGAGTCTGGAGGGAGGAGGACAGACGAGTCTGGAGGGGGACAGAGGAGTCAGGAGGAGGAGGGCAGAGGAGTCTGGAGGGGGACAGAGGAGTCTGGAGGGAGAGGACAGAGGCGTCTGGAGGGAGGAGGACAGAGTGGTCTGGAGGGAGGAGGACAGAGGGTCTGGAGGGGAGGGAGGGGGACAGAGGGGTCTGGAGGGGGAGGGAGGAGAACAGAGGGGTCTGGAGGAGGGGGAGGAGGACAGAGGGGTCTGGAGGTGGAGGAGGGAGGAGGAGGACAGAGGAGTCTGGAGGGGTGGACAGAGGGGTCTGGGGGAGGGAGGACAGAAGGAGTTGGAGAGGAGGAGGACAGAGTGGTTGGAGGGAGGAGAACAGAGGGGTCTGGAGGGAGGAGGACAGGAGGAGGAGTCTGGAGGGAGAGAGAGGACAGAGGAGACTGGGATGAGGAGGAGGACAGAGGAGTCTGGGGGGGAGGAGGACAGTGGGGTCTGGAGGGGAGGAGGGGGTCAGGAGGAGTCTGGTGGGAGGAGGAAAGAGGAGTCTGGAGGGAGAGTGGACGGAGGAAGGTTGGAGGAGGAGGAGGACAGAGGAGAGTAGGTCGGAGGAGGAGGACAGAGGAGTCTGGAGGGAGAGGACAGAGGGGTCTGCAGGAGGAGGTGGGACGGAGGACAGAGGGGTCTGGAGGAGGAGATAGAGGAGTCTGGAGGAAAGGAGGACAGGAGGGGTGCTGGAGGGGAGGAGGGACAGAGGTAGCTGGGAGGGAGGAGGAGGGACAGTGGAGTCTGGAGGGGAGGAGGACAGACGGAGTCTGGAGGGGGAGGACACGAGGGACGATTCTGGGGTAGTGGGACACGAGGAGTCTGGAGGGAGGAGGACAGAGGAGTATGGAGGGAGGACAGTGGAGACTGGAGGGAGAGGAGAGAGGAAGTTGGAGGGAGGAGGACAGAGGAGTCTGGAGGAGGAGGAGGACAGAGGAGGTCTGGAGGAGGAGGACAGGGAGTCTGGAGGGAGGAAGGGCAGAGAGGACGTCGGGAGGGAGGAGGGTCAGAGGGCGGTCTGGAGGGAGGAGAGAGGACAGAGGAGGAGTCTGGAGGGTGGAGGAGGACAGAGGAGTCTGGAGGGAGGAGGACAGGAGTCTGGAGGGAAGAAGAGGAGGACAGAGGAGGGAGTCTGGAGGGAGGAGGACAGAGGGGTTGGAAGAGGAGGGATAGAGGGAGTCTGGAGGGGTGGACTGAGGTGTCTGGAGGGAGGAAGAGAGGAGTCTGGAGGGGAGGAGGCAGAGGACAGAGAGATCTGGAGGGTGAGGACAGAGGAGTTGGAGGAAGGGAGGACGAGGGGTTGGAGTGAGGAGGGACAGAGGGTTCTGGCGGGAGGAGGAGGACAGAAGGAGTCTTGGAGGGAGAGGAGGGACAGAGGGGTGGCGGGGAGGAGGACAGAGGAGTCTGGAGGGAGGAGGACCAGAGGAGTCTGGTGGAGGAGGACAGAGGACTCTGGTGGAGGGAGGACAGAGGAGTCTGGAGGAGGAGACAGATGGGTCTGGAGGGAGGGAGGAGGAGGAGTCTGGAGGAGGAGGACAGAGGGGTCTGGAGGAGGGAGGACAGAGGAGTCTGGAGGAGGAGGAGGACAGAGGAGTCTGGAGGGAGGAGGACAGAGGTATGGAGGAGGAGGACAAGGAGTCTGGAGGGAGAAGGAAAGAGGAGTGTGGAGGGAGGAGGACAGGGGAGTATGGTGGGAGGAGGACAGAGGGGTATGGAGGAGGTGGACCAGAGGCAGTCTGGAGGGGTGAAGGACTGAGGAGTCTGGTGGGTGGAGGACAGGGGGTCTGGATGGAGGAGGAGGACAGGGGGGTCTGGAGGGGGGGGAGGAGGGAGGACAGTGGGGTATGGAAGGGAGGAGGAGGTCCGAGCGGTCTGGGAGGGCAGGAGGACAGAGGGGTCTGGAGGGAGGAGGATAGAGGGGTCTGGAGGGAGGAGGGCAGAGGGGTCTGGAGGGAGGAGGAAGAGGAGTCTGGAGGGAGGAGGACAGAGGGTCTGGGGGAGGGAGGACAGAGGAGTCTGGAGGGAGGTCAGAGGAGTCTGGAGGGAGGAGGAGGACAGAGGAGTCTGGAGGGTGGAGGAGGACAGAGGAGTCTGGAGGAGGAACAGAGGAGTCTGGAGGAGGAGGATCAGAGGGGTTCTGGAGGTGAGGACGGACAGAGGGAGGTGTCTGGAGGGAGGAGGAGGACAGAGGTGTCTGGAGGGAGGAGGAGGACAGAGGAGTCTGGAGAGAGGAGGACGGAGGAGTCTGGAGGGAGGAGGACAGAGGAGTCTGGAGAGAGGAGGACAGATGGGGACTAGAGGGAGGAGGCAGAGGAGTCTGGAGGGAGGAGGATAGAGGAGACTGGATAGGGAGGTGGACTGGAGGAGTGTCTGGACGATTGAGGGACGGAGGACATGAGGAGTTGGAGGGAGGAGGAGGACAGAGGAGTCTGGAGGGGTGGACAGAGAGGGTCTGGGAGGGAGGGAGACCAGAGGAGTCTGGAGGAGGAGGACCAGAGGAGACAGGAGCGTGGAGGGAGGATAGAGGGGTTTGGAGGAGGAGGAGGACATAGGGAGGTCTGGAGGGAGGGAGGACCAGAGGAGTTCTGGAGGGAGGGGGACAGAGGAGTCTGGAGGAGTCGGAGGACAGAGGAGTCTGGGAGGGGAGAAGGACAGAGGAGTCTGGGAAGAGGAAGGGACAGGGAGTCAGGAGGTGGGAGGAGGACAGAGGAGTCTGGAGGGGGACAGAGGAGTCTGGAGGGAGGGGACAGAGGGGTCTGGAGGGAGGAGGAAACAGAGGGGTCTGGAGGGAGGAGGTCAGAGGAGTATGGAGGGAGGAGGAGGACAGAGGAGTCTGGAGGGAGGGACAGTGGACGTCTGGAGGAGGAGGGGACAGCAGAGTAGTCTGGAGGGAGGAGGACAGGAGTCTGGAGGAGGAGGACAGAGGAGTCTGGAGAAGAGAGGACAGAGGTGTCTGGAGAGAGGTGGGACAGCAGGACGGGCGTTGAGAGGGAGGTGGACAGAGGCGTCTGGAGGGAGGAGGACAAAGAGGCGGGTTCTGGGGGAGGTGGGCAGAGGAGGTCGGAGGGAGGAGGGAGGACAGAGGGTCTGGTGGGGAGGAGGACAGAGAGGTCTGCGAGGGTGGAGGACAGAGGAGCCTGGAGGAGGAGGCCAAGGGGTCTGGAGGGAGGAGGGACAGAGGGGTCTGGAGGGGAGACAGAGGAGGTCGGAGAGGGAGGAGAGGACAAGGAGCCGGAGGTCTAGAGGAGGAGGGACAGAGGAGTCTGGGGGAGGAGGGACAGAGGAGGAGGAGGGAGGGAGGACAGAGGAGACTGGAGGGAGGAGGAGGACAGAGGGGTCTGGAGGGAGGAGGAGGACAGAGGGGTCTGGAGGGAGGAGGAGGAAGTGGGTTGAAGGGTGGAGGACAGAGGGGGTCTAGGAGTGAGGAGGAGGACAGAGGGGTCTGGAGGGAGGAGGAGTGACAGAGGGGGTCTGGAAGGGAGGAGGGAGGGACAGAGGAGTCTGGAGGAGGGTGGACAGAGGAGTCTGGAGGGAGGGGGTCTGTGAGGGGTTCTGGATGGAGGAGGATAGAGGATTCTGGTGGGGAGGACAGAGGAGTCTGGAGGGGAGGGAGGAGGACAGAGGGGTCTGGAGGGGAGGAGGAGGACAGAGGGGTGGGTGGAGGAGGTCGGTAAGAGGAGTATGGAGGGTGGAGGAGGACTGTGGGGTCTGGTGGGAGGAGGACAGTGGAGTCTGGAGGGGGTGGTCAGAGGAGTCTGGAGGGAGGAGGACCGTGGTGTCTGCAGGGAAAGAGGAGCGACTGTGGAGTCGGGAGGAGGACTGAGGAGGAGGGAGGGAGGAGGACAGTGGGGTCCGGTGGGAGGAGGACAGAGGGGTCTGGATGGAGGAGGATAGAGGAGTCTGGAGGGAGGATAGAGGAGTCGGGAGGGAGGACCGAGGTGTCTGGAGGAGGAGGACAGTGGGGTCTGGAGGAGGAGGACAGAGGGGTCTGGAGGGAGGGAGGATAGTGGAGTTCTGAGGGAGGATAGTAGAGGAGTTTGGAGGGGGGAGGGACTGAGGAGTATGGAGGAGGGACGGACCTGTGGAGTCTGGGAGGGAGAGGGACGGACTGAGGCGTCTGGAGGGGAGGGACGAGGGGGGGGGGGAGTTTCTGGGGATGGAGGGGCGGACAGAGGTGTCTGAGGGAGGAGGAGGAGAGAGGAGTCTGGGAGGAGGAGGACAGAGGAGTCTGGAGGGAGGAGGGAGGAGGACGGAGCGGTCTGGAGGAGGAGGTGAGGAGTGTGGAGGGGAGGCAGGACAGAGGAAGTCTGGAGGGAAGGGTGGACAGAGGGGTCTGGAGGGAGGACATGAGGAGTCTGGAGGAGTGGAAAGAGGTGGTCTGGAGGAAGGAGGACAGAGGGGTCTGGATGGAGGTGGACAGAGGGTTGGAGGGAGGAGGACAGAGGGGTTTGGAGGGAGGAGGACAGAGGAGTCTGGAGGGAGGAGGACAGAGGAGTCTGGTGGGAGGAGGACAGAGGGGTCTGGATGGAGGAGGATAGAGGAGTCTGGGGAGGGGACGGAGGACAGAGGGGTGGATGGAGGAGGACAGAGGTGTCTGGAGGGAGGACAGAGGAGTCTGGAGGGAGGATGAGCAGGACAGAGGGGTATGGAGGGAGGAGGACAGAGGTGGTCTGGAGGGAGGAGGACAGAGGGGTCGGAGGGAGGAGGGACAGAGGAGTCTGGATGGAGGAGGACAGAGGGGTCTGGAGGGAGGTGGAGGTCAGAGGAGTCTGGAGGGAGGAGGACAGAGGGGTCTGGAGGGAGGAGGAGGGAGGATAGAGGCGTTCTTGTAGGGACAGAGGCAGAGGGGTCTGGAGGGGAGAGGACAGAGGAGTCTGGAGGGGAGGAGGGGAAGAGGGGGGGTCCTGGATAGAGGAAGGATAGGTGGGTCTGGAAGGGGAGGACAGAGGGGTCCTGGAGGGAGGAGAGGACAGAGGGGTCTGGATGGGAGGGAGTGGGGGAAAGAGGAGGGAGTATGGAGGGAGGAGGAAAAGAGGCAGTCTGTAGGGAGGAGGGACGAGGGGTCTGGAGGAGGAGGAGGCGGACTGAGGGGTCTGGAGGAGGAGGACAGAGGGGTCTGGAGGAGGAGGAGGACAGAGGGGTCTGGAGGGTGGAGGAGGACAGAGGGGTCTGGAGGGAGGAGGGGACAGAGGTGTCTGGAGGGAGGACAGAGGGTTCTGGATGGAGGAGGACAGAGGAGTCTGGAGGGAGGAGGAGGAAGAGGGAGTCTGGAGGGAAGAGGAGGACAGAGGTGTCTGGAGGGAGGAGGAGGACAGAGGAGTCTGGACGGAGGAGGACGAGGAGTATGGAGGGAGGTGGGGATGTGGAGTCTGGAGGGAGGAGGGACGACGGGGGTCTGGAGGGAAGGAGGAGGAAGGGGGTCTGGAGGGAGGAGGACAGAGGGGGGTCTGGAGGGAGGAGTGACAGAGGGTGTTGGGGGAGGCAGGGCACAGAGGAGTCTGGAGGGGAGGAGGGGACAGGGGAGTCTGGAGGGAGGAGGAAATAGGGTTCTGGAAGGAGGAGGACTAGCGAGGAGTCTGGAGGGGGGTGGAGGGTGGATCAGAGGGGGTCGGCTGGGCAGGAGGGAAGAGGGGTTGGCAGGGAGGAGGTCAGAGGGGGGTGAGAGGAGGAGGAGGGACAGAGGAGACTGGAGGGAGGGACAGAGGGGGTCTGGTGGGGGAGGAGGCACGGGAGGGGTCTGGATGGAGGAGGACAGAGTGAGTCTGGGAGGGTGAAGGACAGAGGAGTCTGGAGGGGAGGGAGGAGGACAGAGGGGTCTGGAGTTGGGAGGTCCGAGGAGTCTGGAGGGAGGGAGGGATCAGACGGGAGTATGGAGGAGGGAGGACAGAGGAGTCTGCGAGGAGGGAGGACAGGTGGGGTCTGGAGGAGGGAGGACACGAGGGGTCTGGAGGAGGAGGACAGAGGAGTCTGGAGGGAGGAGGACAGAGGAGTCTCGAGGGAGTAGGAAAGAGGAGACTTGAGGGAGGAGGACAGAGGGGTCTGATGGAGGAGGAATTGAGGAGTATGGAGGGGAGGACAGAGGGTCTGGAGGGGAGAGGAGGAGGAGAGGAGTGAGGGACCCTGAGGGGTATGGGAGTGAGGACAGGGGGGTCTGGATGGAGGAGGCCGAGGAGTTCCTGGAGGGAGGACAGAGGGGTCTGGTGGGAGGAGGACAGTGGAGTCTGGAGGGAGGAGGAGGAACAGAGGAGGGGAGTCTGGAGGGGAAGGAGGACAGAGGCAGTTGGACGGAGGAGGGACAGAGGAGTCTGGAGGGAGGACAGAGGAGTCTGGAGGGGGTGGGGGGGGAGGAGGACAGAGGAGTCTGGAGAGAGGAGGACAGAGGACGTTGGAGAGAAGTGGACAGAGGGGTCTGGATGGAGGAGGATAGAGGAGTATGGAGGGAGGAGGACAGAGGGGGGTGGGAGGAGGAGGACAGAGGGGTCTGGAGGAGGAGGATGAAAGAGGAGGTTGGAGGGATGTGGAAAGAGGAGTCTGGAGGGAGGAGTAGGAGGAGAGAGAGGAGTCTGGAGGGAGGAGGACAGAGGAGTCTGGGAGGGGGAGGACAGAGGAGTTATGGAGGGAGGAGGA
The DNA here is from genome assembly GCA_025379985.1 of Phyllomedusa bahiana. Taxonomy (NCBI): domain Eukaryota; kingdom Metazoa; phylum Chordata; class Amphibia; order Anura; family Hylidae; genus Phyllomedusa; species Phyllomedusa bahiana. The sequence goes on along the minus strand of JAODAL010035554.1, from coordinate 33,500 downwards.
CAGGGAGTCTTGTGGGAGGAGGAATGAGGAGAATGGATAGGAGGAGGACAGGGAGTATGGAGGGAGGAGGACAGATGAGTCTGGAGGGTGGAGGACAGAGGGGTATGGAGGGAGAAGGACAGAGGGGTCTGGGATGGAGCAGGATAGAGGAGTCTGGAGGGAGGTGACAGAGGAGTCTGGAGGGGGGGACAGAGGGGTCTGGAGGGAGGAGGACAGAGGAGTCTGGAGGGGAGGGAGGAGGACAGAGGGGTCTGGAGGAGAGGACAGAGGGGTCTGGAGGGAGGAGGATAGAGGAGTCTGGAGGGAGGATAGAGGAGTCTGGAGGGAGGGGACAGAGGAGGGTCTGGTGGGAGGATAGAGGATTTCTGGATGGAGGTGGACAGAGGGGTCTGGTGGGAGGAGGACAAGAGGAGTCTGGAGGGAGGAGGACAGAGGGGGTCTGGGGGAGAGGAGCGACAGAGGAGTCTGGATGGGGAGGTAGAGGCGTCTGGAGGGAGGATAGAGGGAGTTGGAGGGAGGACGAGGAAGTCTGGAGGAGGGAGGAGGACAGAGGAGTCTGGAGGAGGGAGGATAGAGGAGTCTGGTGGGAGGAGGACAGAGGAGTATGGAGGGAGGAGGAGGACAGAGGAGTCTGGAGTGAGGTGGTCAGAGGGGTCTGGCAGGGAGGAGGCAGAGGAGGTCTGGAGGAGGGAGGACAGAGGAGTCTGGAGGGAGGAGAAGGAGGACAGAGGAGTCTGGAGGGAGGAGGAATCTGGAGGGAGCAGGAGGACAGAGGGGTCTGGAGGGAGGAGGAGGACAGAGGAGTCTTGAGGGAGGAGGAGGACAGAGGAGGCTGGAGGGAGTGGACAGAGGGAGTTGGAGGGAGGGAGGGGGGGGGACGGACAGGGCGGGTCTGGAGGGAGGAGGACCGAGGAGTCTGGAGGGGGAAGAAGGGGGTCTGGAGGGAGGAGGACAGAGGAGTCTGGAGGGAGGGGAGGACAGAGGAGTCTGGAGGGAGGAGGACAGAGGAGTCTGGAGGGAGGAGGAGGAGGAGGAGGAGGACAGAGGAGTCGGGATAGGGAGGAGTGACAGGGAGTTCTGGAGGAGGAGGAGGACAGAGGTGTCTGTGGGAGCGGGGAGGAGGCAGAGGAAGGAGTTGGAAGGGAGGAGGGACAGAGGGAGGTCTGGAGGAGAGGAGGACAGGGAAGTCTGGAGGGAGGAGGAAGAGGAGTCTGGAAGGAGTTGGGAGGAGGATAGAGGAAGTCTGGAAGGGAGGAGGACTGAGGAGTCTGGAAGGAGGAGGACAGAGGAGTCTGGGAGGAGGAGGACAGGAGGAGTCTGGAGGGAGGGAGACAGCGGGATCTGGAGTGGAGGAGGACCAGAGGAGTCTGGAGGGAGGAGGGACAGAGGAGTCTGGAGGGGAGGACAGAGGGGGTCTGGGAGGTACGGAGGACAGAGGGGTCTGGAGGGAGGAGGACAAAGGGGGTCCTGGAGGAGGAGGACAGAGGAATCTGGAGGGGAGGGAGGAGGACAGAGGAGTATGAGAGGGAAGGGACCCAAAAGGGGGAAAGGGGAGTCTGGGAGGGAGGAGGAGGCTGAGGAGTTGGAGGAGGAGGAGGACAGAGGAGTCTGGAGGTGGACAGAGGGGTGTGGAGGGAGGAGCTGGACAGAGGGGTCTGGAGGGAGGAGGACAGCGGGGTCTGGAGGGAGGAGGACACAGAGGAGTCTGGAGGGAGGGGCAAGGTTCAGGAGGGGGGTCTGGAGGGAGGAGGTGGAAGAGGTGCTGGAGGGGAGGAGGACAGAGGGGTCTGGGGGGGAGGACAGAGGGGTCTGGAGGGAGGAGGTGGACAGAGGAGTCTGGAGGGAGGAGGACAGAGGAGTCTGGAGGGAGGAGGAGGACAGAGGAGTCTGGAGGGGACACAGAGGCTGACAACAGTTTTCTTCTCATTGAGTCCGGTGGAATAACATCCAACAAATGCTGATAAATCCGACAGATATTGAAGGAGTTTCGGTAATTTTACAATGTGTTAGAAGCAGGGTCCCTATCAGGAGTGTTTCAGGAGAGGAGGCCCTGCCTGTACCCTGCCAGATGTTATGTGCCAGTTTCTTTATTGCCGTTGTCCTCCACTGTTAGGGTCTGTTCTCGGGCAGCTGGTCCCAGCGGAGCCTCCACAGGAATCTATGAAGCCCTGGAGCTCAGGGATGGGGACAAATCCCGGTATCTGGGGAAAGGTGAGGAAGTTGAACGATAGAAGCTCAGGGCAAACGCCCGTCAAATGTGGTTGTAGAATCCCCGGTAACCCTGGATCCTAAGGGGACAATACCAGGAACAATGTAAGGGCCGATTCAACGTGGGCTCCTCCACCATCATCTTCTATGTTTCTACCACAGGTGTCCAGAAGGCTGTGGAGCACATCAACAAGACCATCGTCCCCGCCTTACTGGAGAATGTAAGGGGGAATATGACAAACACACTCGTAGTCAGAGCTTCTGAAGGTCAAAGGTCTGATGGTCAGGGGTCTGATGATCGGGGGTTTTAAAGACCCGGAAACTTCATTTTTTCGGGGGGATGTAAAGGGTTTTCCGGGCCCTAATGGTTAGGGGTCTTATGGAGGTTTTCCCATGTTTTAGAGGTCTAAAGGGTTTAAAGGGCTTAGGGCCCGGGGTTAAATTTAGGGGAAAGGGGTTTGATGACCAGGTATGTAAATGGTCAAGGATTAAAGGGTAAAAAGGGGGTTTTTTGGCCAGGTCCCTTAATGGTCAAGGATTGAAGGTCGGGGGGAACTCATGGCCGGGTTTACTTGATGATAAAGGGAAATCTGAAGGTCAAGGGGGTTTAGGGGCCCGGTATTTGATGATCAGGGATTGAGGTTTCGGGGGGGATCTTACTCGGGTACTTGATGTTTAAAGGGTTCTGAAGGTAAAGGGGACTCAGGGCCCGGGGTACTTTTTTGATCAGGGATTAAAGGTCAGGGGATTTGGGGCCAAAATTCTTGTTGATAGGTATTAAAAGGTTTCCAGGGGACTTTCAAAAAGGGTACTTGAGATCAAAAAATCTAAAGGTCGGGGGAAACTCTTTACCCAGGTATTTGATAAATAAAGGATCTAAAGGTCAGGGGACTTTGCCGGGTTTATTTAAAGATAAAGGGATCTGAAGGCCGGGGACTCATCCCCCGGGTTTCTTGAGGATAAAGGGATCTGAAGGTCAGGGGATATAGTGGGTTTCTTGTGATAAGGGGATTAAAGGTTTAAGGGGGACTCTTGCCAGGTATTTGGGATGTTTCGGGGGATTGAAGGGTTTCGGGGGGAACTCAGGCCGGGGGTTACTTGATGTTCGGGGATCTGAAGGTCGGGGAAACCCATCCAGGAAATTTTTGATCAGGTTTCTGAAGGTCGGGGTACCCCTTTCCCGGGTTTATTGATGTTTCCAAAATTAAAAGGTCGGGGGGAACTTTTCCCAGGTTTTGATGATAAAGGGTTCTAAAGGTGGGGGGGACTCATGGCAGGTACTTGATGATCGGGGGTCTGAAGGCGGGGGGGACTATAGTCAGGTACTTGATGTCAAGGTTTAAAGGGGTCGGGGGGATTTCATATTTGGGTTTAATTGATGATCGGGGGATCTAAAGGGGGTTCAGGGGGTTTTTTTCTTTTAAAAGGGGGGGAACTTTAATTGTTAGAGTAAATCTGAAGGTTGGGGATTTCATCCGGGGTACTTGTGATCGGGGATTGAAGGTCAGGGGGATCTTTAAAAGGTTTTTTATGATCAGGGTGGGGTAAAAAATTTCTGAAGGTCAAGGGGGGGCTCATACTCAGGAACTTGATGATCAAGGATCTGAAGGTCAGGGGATAAATGGCCAGGTATTTGGATGATCAAAGGTTAAAGGGGCCCGGGGACTTTTGGCCGGTTCTTGATGCCCGGGGAAATCTGAAGTTCAGGGGACTCATGGCCAGGTACTTGATGATCAGGGATCTGAAGGTCAGGGGACTCATGGCCAGGTACTTGATGATCAGGCATCTGAAGGTCAGGGGACTCATGGCCAGGTACTTGATGATCAGGGATCTGAAGGTCAGGGGACTCATAGGCAGGTACTTAATAATCTGGGGTCTGAAGTTCAGGGGACTCGAGGCCAGGTGTGTAATTTGGGGTCTGACGGTCAGCTCCATGTTCAGCCATTGATCTAAAAAAAATCCACTCATCCAAGATCCATCAGTGGACCTATACCCTAATCCTTCTCCTGTTTACCAACCATAGACCCCATCACTGAAGTGTGATTCCCTCTGAGCCCCGTTTACTTGCCCATCTCAGCTCCAGACATCTATTGATCCATTCTCCATTGCTCTCAGTTACTAATCAATCATCTAACATCCAGACTCAACCAATGGTGTCTATATGTTGTACTTATGGATTTACTTAAGGGGCATGAAGCACCTATGACCCAATCACCCATATACTAAGAACCCTTTAATACAATCACATTCATCAACCATCCTTTACCCATTGGATTCACCTTTTTTCGCGACCCATTTCGAGATCCATCCACCTTGACATCCATGTGAACCATTAGAGATCCTTCTACTGAGCGATCCTTGGCTTCCATATCTGATGATCAACTGCTTAAATCTAGGGTGAATGCCCAATCTGAGGTGATGTCTGTTCCATGTAGTCACACATCGCCCCATCTATAATCCATTCACTTGGTCGTCAATGGGTTCATTCATGGATCCAACCAATCCAGGAGAACCCACCATGAATCCATTGACAACCTATTAACCACTCATCAAAAAGTCACCGAGCCGAGTGAGCTCCATCCAGACCAGACCAACCTGCCCATGGGCATGTCCACCAAGTCCTCCATCATTGCCTCCTCCATTGTGCTGGGTCTTGGATGAGCCTTCTCAATCTTCACATTGGATGAACGATGGGAATATTGGACCTCACAAGAGATTGATCCGGGAGGTTGGGATCAGGTCAATGGGGCGAGATCTTTCATCTCCGACTTCTCTTCCCCCAGAAACTCAGCGTCGTGGATCAAGAGAAGATTGATAAACTGATGCTGGAGCTTGATGGGACCGAGAACAAATGTGAGTAGGGAACGAAGGAACCAAGAAGTGATGGATGCGCTACCGAACCCCCCCCCCCCCCCCCCCCTCCCCGAGGGGCGACAGATCTAATGCTCTCCTTTGTTTCAGCTAAGTTTGGTGCGAACGCCATTCTGGGGGTGTCCCTTGCCGTCTGCAAGGCCGGTGCAGCAGAGACAGGCGTCCCCCTACAGACACATCGCCGACCTGGCGGGGAATCCCGATATCATCCTCCCTGTCCCTGTGAGCATTAAATATAACAAACCCATCCCCGGAACCCGAGACTATTAATGATAATGACCCCCCTCCTCTACTAAATTTTATTCTCCACCCTCCTCATTCTCTCTCTCCCTCTCCTCATTCTCTCTCTCCCTCTCCTCATTCTCTCTCTCCCTCTCCTCATTCTCTCTCTCTCCCTCTCCTCATTCTCTCTTTTTCCACTCCCTATTCTTCTCTCCCTCTAACTCCTCATTTCTCTCCTCTCTCTCCACTCTCCTCATTCCTCTCTCCTCTTCTACATTCCTCCCTCTCCTCAGTCTCTCTCTCTCTCTCCCTCTCCTCATTCTCTCTCTCTTTCTCCTCATTCTCTCTCTCCTCATTCTCTCTCTCTCTCCTCATTCTCTCTCTCCCTCTCCTCATTCTCTCTCTCTCCTCATTCTCTCTCTCCCTCTCCTCATTCTCTCTCTCTCTCCTCATTCTCTCTCTCCTCATTCTCTCTCTCTCTCTCTCCTCATTCTCTCCTCATTCTCTCTCCCTCCTCATTCTCTCTCCCTCTCCTCATTCTCTCTCTCCGCGTCTCTCCTCATTCTCTCTCCCTCTCCTCATTCTCTCTCTCCTCTCTCTCTCTCCTCATTCTCTCTCTCTCCTCATTCTCTCTCTCCCTCTCCTCATTCTCTCTCTCCTTTTTCCTTTTTTCTCTTCCCTCTCCCACCCTCTCCTCTTTCTTTTTCCCTCCCTTCTCTCTTCCCATTCCTCCTTCCTCCCATTCTCTCTCCTCCTCATTTTTTTCTTCCTCATCTCTCTTTTCCCATTCTCTCTCTCCTCATTCTCTCCTCTATCCTCATTGTCTCTCCTTCCTATTCTTTTCTCTCTCCACTATCTCTCCCCTCCTCATTTCTTTTCCCTTCCTCCTCATTTCTCTCCCCTCATTCTTCTCCCCGCGTCTTTTAATTTCTTTCCCTTTTCCCCTCATTCTCTCTCTCCCGTCTTCCTCTTTTTTTTTCCCCCATTCTTTTTTTTCCCTCACCCCCCCCGGGTCTTTTCATTCTCTCTCTCCGCTTTTTCCCTCATTTCTCCCCTCTTCGCTCCCCCTCTCCTCATTCTCTCTCTCCGCGTCTCTCCTCATTCTCTCTCTCCGCGTCTCTCCTCATTCTCTCTCTCCGCGTCTCTCCTCATTCTCTCTCTCTGCATCTCTCCTCATTCTCTCTCTCCCTCTCCTCATTCTCTCTCTCCCTCCTCATTCTCTCTCTCTCTCCTCTTCTCTCTCTTTCCCCTCACTTCTCTCTCTCTCCTCTTCTCTCTCCTTCTCTCTCTTCCTCCTTCTCTCTCTCTCCTCTTCTCTCCCCCCTCCCTCATTCTCTCTCTCTCTTACTCTCTCTCTCACTCTCCTCATTCTCCTCTCCCCTCCCTCATTTCTCTCTCCCCCCCTCTCATTCTCTCTCTCCCCCTCCCCTTCTCTCTCTCCCCTCTCCTCATTCTCTCTCTCTCTCCCTCATTTTCTTCTCCCTCTCCCCCCATTCTCTTCCCGGGCCCTCCTTTTCCTTTTCTTTCTGTTTTTTCCCCCGCGTCCCCAAACCTTTCCCCAGTTCTCCTCATTCTTTTTCCCCGGTTCTCCTATTTTTTTCCCTTTCTTTTCCTTTTCTATTTTTCCCCCATTTTTGGGGTTCCCCCTTATTTTTTTGTTTTCATTTTTTTTATTTTTTCCCTCTCTTTCTTTTTTTCCCCGGGTTTTATTTTTTTTTTTTTTCTTTTCTTTTTTTTTCCCCTTCTCTTTTCCCTTTCTTTCTTTCCCCCCCCTCCCCTTTTCTTTTTTCTTTTTTTTTTCTTAATTCTTTTTTTTTATTTTTTTATTTTTTTTCATTTTTTTCTTTTTTTCTTCATTCTTTCTTTCTCCCATTTTTTCCCCCTCTCATATTCTCTCTCTCCCTCTCCCCTTTTCTCTCTCCCCTTCTCTCTCTTCTCCCATTTTTTTTTTTTTTCTTTTTATTTTTTTTATTTTTTTTTTTAATTTTTTTTTTATTCTTTTCCCCCTCTTTAATTTTTTTTTATTTCCCTTTCCCCCTTTCTTCTTTTCCCTTTCTTTCTTCCCCTTCCTCATTCTCTTCTCCCCCCTTTTTCCCTTCTTTCCACCCCCCTCCCCTCCCTCATTCTTCTCCCCCCAGCTCTTCATTCCTCTCCCTCCTTTTCTCTTCCTTCCTCTTACTTCTTCCCCCTCTCTATTCACTCTCCCCCCCTCCCCTCTTCTCTCTCTCCCATCTCTCCCTTCTCTTCCCCCCTCTCTCCTCATTCTCCTCCCTCCATCTCCTCTTTTCTCTCCCCCCTTCCTCCTCCCCTCTCCCCCCATTCCTTATTCTCTTTTCCCTCTTTCTTTTCTCCCTCTTTTTCCCTTCTCTCTTCCTCTTTCTTCTCCCTCTCTCTTATTCTCTTCTCCTCATTTTCTTCTCCCCTTCTCTCTCTCTTTCCCTCTCTCTCGTCATTCCCTCTCTCTCGTAATTCTCTCTCTTCTCCCCATTCTCTCTCCTCATTCTCTCTCCCTCCTCATTCTCTCTCCCTCCTCATTCTCTCTCCCTCCATCTCTTCATTCTCTCTCCCTCCATAACCTCATTCTCGCTCTCTCCCATCATCTCCTCATTTCCTTTCTCTCCCCTTCTTCCTCCTCCACTCCCATTCTTCTTCTCTCCCTCATTCTCTTCCCCCACTCCCATTTTTTCCCCCTCCCCCCCTCCTCAAATTTCCCTCTCCCCCCACCCTCATTTCTCTCTCCCACCCCCCCCTCTTCCCCATTTTCTCCTCTCCTTCCACCCCTTTCCTCCCCTCCCCCATTCCTCTCCCTCTTCCCTCTTCCTCCCCCCCCTCTTTCTCTACCCTCCCCCCTTTTCCCCTCTCCCTCCATTTCTTTTCTCCCCATCCCTATTCTCCTCCCAAAATTTCTCACCTTTCCTCCCCTCCATCTCCCTCCCCCCCCACTTCTCCCCCCATCCCCATTCCCCTCCCCCCACCCCTTCCCTCTCCCCCAAAACCAAAACCCCTCCCCCATCCCCATTCTCCCCCCCCACCCCTTCACCTCCCCCCCACCTCTTCTCTTCCCCCACCCTTTTTCTCCCCCCCCTTTCCCCCACTCCCCCCAAAGCCTCACTCCCCCCCCCACGCCCTTCTCTCTTCCCCCCCCATCCTCATTCTCTCTCTCCCTCCATCGCCTCATTCTCTCTCTCCCTCCATATTTTCATGTGTTTATTTTCTCTTTTTAGGCTTTCAATGTGATTAATGGTGGCTCCCATGCGGGTAACAAGTTGGCTATGCAGGAGTTCATGATCCTTCCTGTCGGAGCCTCCACCTTCCGCGAGGCCATGCGCATCGGAGCCGAGGTCTACCATAACCTGAAAGCCGTCATCAAGGCCAAGTACGGCAAAGACGCCACCAATGTGGGGGATGAAGGCGGGTTTGCTCCCAACATCCTGGAGAACAATGAGGGTGAGAAGAACGTTACAATCTCGGAATGTTCTGCTCCATTGTCCTTATGAGGAGCTGAAGCGGCCATCGTCGTAGCATTATATAGTATAATAGTGACGCTGTAATACAATTTCTTAGTTTCATAGTTTCATAGTTTGTAAGGCTAAAAAAAGACAAGTCGTCCATCTAGTTCAGCCTGTTGTGCTAAGGTGTTGATCCAGAGGAAGGCAAAAACCCCCAATGAGGTAGAAGCCAATTGTCCTCATTTTAGGGAAAAATTCCTTCCTGACTCCAATCTGGCAATCTGAAAAATCCCTGGATCAATGACCCCTCTCCTAATCCTAGTCACTATAACTTGTTATTATTATTACGCTCAAGAAATGCATCCAACCCTTTTTGAACTCGGTTATGAATTCACCACGACAAGTTCCTCTGGCAGAGAATTCCATAGTCTCACTGCTCTTACAGTAAAGAATCCCTTTCTATGTTTATGTAGAAACTTTCGTTCCTCAAGACGTAAGGAGCCCCTTGTCTAGATACAGCCTGTGTATAAATAAATCTTCGGAGAGATCTCTATATTGAACCTTTGATGTATTTAAACATATTTATTATGTCCCCCCGAAGCCTTCTTTTCTCTAAACTAAATAACCCTAATCTTGCCAATCTTTCTGTGTACTGTAGTCCACCCAGTCCTTTTATTATTTTTGTTGCTGCCTTTGTACCTGTTCAAGCTCTACAATGTCTTTCCTGTGCACTGGTGCCCAAAACTGTACACAATATTCCATGTGTGGTCTAACCAGTGACTTGTATAATGGGAGAATAATGTTCTCATCATGTACATCTATGCCACTTTTATGCACCCCATGATCTATTTGCTTGGCTGCTGCTGCCTGACACTGGCTGCTACAATTAAGTTTTACTGTCCACCAGGATTCCCTAGTCCTTCTCCATGTCACTTTTACCCAGCGTTTTTTCCATTTAACATGTAATCATGTAGTGGATTTCTCTTCCCCATGTGCATAACCTTGCATTTATCAGTGTTAAACCTCATCTGCCATTTCCCTGCCCAGGCCTCCAAGTTATCCAGATCCCTTTGTAATAACATATTATCCTCTATTGTGTTGATTACTTTACAGAGCTTAGTATCGTCTGCAAAGATCGATATTCTACTGTGTATTCCCTGTGTAAGATCGTTAATGAAAATGTTAAAGAGGATAGGGCCCAATACTGACCCTTGTGGTACCCCACTAGTAACAGCAATCCAGTCTGAGTATGTACCGTTAATTACTACCCTTTGTTTTCTATCAGTGAGCCAGTTGCTTACCCACTTGCACACATTTTCCCCACACAATATCACAGCTTACGATGTGTCTCCCTCTCCGCAGCTCTGGAGCTCCTGAAAGCCGCCATTGAGAAGGCGGGCTACCCGGACAAGATCGTCATCGGGATGGACGTAGCTGCCTCCGAATTCTTCCGCAAAGGAAAATACGATTTGGACTTCAAATCACCAGACGACCCAAACCGCTACATCAGTGGAGAAGAGCTGGGCAACCTGTACAAATCCTTCATCAAGAACTACCCTGGTGAGGGCCCCGGCCACAGACACCAGGCGCCGCTCCCTGCCGCCTCGGGGTAACGTTGTCCTTCTTTTTCCGGCAGTGGTCTCCATTGAAGATCCCTTTGACCAGGATGACTGGGAAAACTGGAAGAAATTCCTCACCACCGTCGACATCCAAATAGTCGGTGACGATTTAACCGTCACCAACCCCAAGAGGATTGCCCAGGCCGTTGAGAAGAAGGCCTGCAACTGCCTCCTGCTGAAGGTCAACCAGATTGGCTCCGTGACCGAGTCCATCCAGGCGTAAGTGTCCGGTGTAGCAGCGTCCTCGATCTGTCCACTGTGTATCTGCATTGTACAATTGTGTTCAAAAACATGAGCCAAGCACAAAATGCTCTCTCTCTTTTTTTAGGATTTTGCATCCTGTGAATCAGTCACCTAATATTTAGTTGTATAACCACAATTTTTTAGGACTGCTTCCCATCGATGTTCCATAGAGTTGACCAACTTCTGGCCTCCGTCACCTGTTCTTCCAGCCCTGGTTGCTTTGACTACTTCCCACAATTTATTTGCATTTGTTGACTTTGCCTCAGAAGTGGCCTTTTTGATGTCACCCTACAGGTCCAGGGATTGGGCGGCCTCTCCATAACCTCAGTTTTTTTGCACTGGATCCAAGATTTTGCTCATTTACTGGTGTGTTTAGGGTCGTTGTCCCATTTCAAAGGCATTTCCTCCTCAGAGTAAGGAACCTCTCCTTACAGGTACCGTCCCTCACCTGCTACGGGCTGCAGATCAGATTCCTCAGGCTATGCAGTGAGCTGCCGGCTCCAATCCACACGTGGGTCAGATATGTAACCCAGAGTGATATATAGGGTGACCCTGAAGTCACCCTACAGGTCCAGGGATTGGGCGGCCGCTCCATGACCTCAGTTTTGTTGGACTAGATACAAGATTTTGCTCATTTACTGGTGTTTAGGGTCGTTGTCCCATTGTAAGAGCATCTCCTCCTTAGCGTAAGGCAACATGACCTCTTCAAGTATTTGGATAGTCCATGATCCCTGGTCTGTGGTACATAGGCCGGCACCATATTCAGAGAAGCCTGCCCCTATCCTGATGCTGGCACCACCAGGCGTCACTGTCTTCAGAGTGCTCTGTGGCTTGTATTCAGAGTTTGGGGTTCGTCTGACGAACTGTCTGCGGCCCTCGGACCCAAAAAGAACCATTTTACTTCCATCCGTTTCTTGGTTCCTCTTTTGGCCAGTTGATGTGTTCTTTGGCAGATTTTCTCCGCTTCTGCTCATGTCTTTCTTGTAACAGGGGGACTTGTATATAGATGTGCTTCACACGGGCGTCTGCTAACGGTCACAGGTCACTGGAGACGGTCTGTGGTCATACTGGAGCTGATCATTGGCTGAGCCTTGGCCATTCCGGCCAATGCTCCATCCATCCCAATGGTCGTCTTCAGTTTTCTTCCTCGTCTCTGGTTTTGCTTCCATTTTAAAGCCTTGGAGATCATGGAAGCTGAACGGCCGATCATGGTCTGCTCTGCTTCATAAGCTTTACCCTCTCCAACCAACTTCAATGAAAGTACAGTGATGACCACTTCATTGTAACCAGTGCCCTGCGGAGCCGGAGGATGATGCCGCACAACTCCAGGCACCGGGAGGCGAGAGGCACCAGGGGTCATGTCAGACCATTCATAACCGGTTACATCAGCTCCTTGTCAGAGTTCAGCAAGTTGTGCAAAAAGTACATTGAACAGTTGGATATTTGCCTCTAAAGGGAAGAGATCGGCTCATTTAGTTCATCCAAACAAATTTTCAAGAAATTGCATGTTCATCCTGAAATTTCAACCTAAAACCAAAAGTAGTTTATCTGTCCTGTCTATATATCTGCCCTGTCTATATATCTGTCCAGTGCATCTATCTGTCCTGTCCATATATCTGTCCTGTCTATGTATCTGTCCAGTCCATCTATCTGTCCTGTGCATGTATTCTGGCCCAGTCAATATTACTTTACCTTTCTCCATTGCAAATTAAATTTATTTGCAAAATTTACCAATTTTCAATGCAAAAAAAACCCAATCAAACCAAGAACATCTAAACCCTTCCAATACAGGGAATAGATAATAGTGGTTGCACCCGTTTGTGGTGTCATGGATTCACGGGAATAAGATCCATGATACTAATGGCGAAGTGACAGCACTGACATTGGGAATTGCCCTTGTAGACTGAGGCTGCACCAGCGATCAGTTCGCACCTGATCCAGCTTTTAATACTTCCCAACAGTCACTGTATCCCTGGGGTCCAGGTGGTTACTTTTCATTCCTCAGGTGTCCTCCTCCCTTCTACACTGGGGGTGCACCAGTCATCAGTTCACAGCAGATCATGCTCTAAATGCAACAGTAACCACTCGATTCCTGGTGTCCAGGGGGTTATGTCTCTGTATCCATACACACTCGGCTCAGCTGACCACACATGTTCTGTATGGGGAAGAGGGGACCTGCTGGACCCTCTGGAGTTGGTGCAATCAGCCAATGCTCCTCTATCGTGTGTGTGGTCATCTCCAGCCAGACGTGAGGCGTTGCTGAAAGGACTCTGGGTCAAGGAGTTGCTATCGCAACACGCGAGTTCAGATGTGATTGGGTCGCCAAATTAGGAAAGAAAAGACCAGATACAAGTCTTTGCCGAGAAGCATTTTTGGCTGTAGCTGTATCCAGCATTACGTCCGTCTTTACCATCAGCTGATCACCTTATAGAATGACTTCTTACATCACCAATCACATCATATATTATAATCACTTGGTTATCACTAATTAGTCACGAGACAGAAAAACTGGTCCCAGGACAGAAAAGATGCAAAATAAATGAATCTCAGCAACACATCTTACATTGACCATTTCCTGATAAGAATCTCCAGACTGAACGCGACATCACGTTTTGCAATTTTAGCAGAAAATCTTATTTTAAATTACAGACGTCAACACATTTTTAGGTGAACTCGAGTTCATATCAATCCCATCATAAATCTCTCTCTCACAGCGACTCCTCTTTCGTTACAGATGTAAGCTGGCTCAGTCCAATGGATGGGGCGTGATGGTCAGCCATCGTTCGGGGGAGACTGAAGATACCTTCATCGCTGACCTGGTGGTCGGACTGTGTACAGGACAGGTAGGGAGAAGGAAGACAGGACGAGGGTATGGGACAGGGAATGAGGAGAAACACAGGGAGCGCTCACGGGACAGAGGAGTTGGAGAATCACAGGGAGCACGTACGGGACAGGGAAGCAGGGAGACGGGGAGCATGCACGGGGCAGGCGAGGAGGAAGGAAAGAAAGGGAACGTGTACAGGGCAGGCGAGGAGGAAGGAAAGAAAGGGAACGTGTACGGGGCAGGCGAGGAGGAAGACAAGAAAGGGAGCGCGCACGGGGCAGGCGAGGAGGAAGACAAGACAGGGAGCGCGCACGGGGCAGGCAGGGAGGAAGGAAAGAAAGGGAGCGCGCACAGGGCAAGCGAGGAGGAAGAAAAGAAAGGGAGCGCGCACGGGGCAGGCGAGGAGGAAGGAAAGAAAGGGAGCGCGCACGGGGCAGGCGAGGAGGAAGCAAAGACAGGGAGCGCGCACGGGGCAGGCGAGGGAGGAAGGAAAGAAAGGGAGCGCGCACAGGGCAGGCGAGGAGGAAGGAAAGAAAGGGAGCGCGCACGGGGCAGGCGAGGAGGAAGGAAAGAAAGGGAGCGCGCACGGGGCAGGCGAGGAGGAAGGACAAGACGGAGCGCGCACGGGGCAGGCGAGGAGGAAGGAAAGAAAGCGACCGCGGACGCGGCAGGCGAGGAGGAAGGAAAGAAAGGGAGCGCGCACGGGGCAGGCGAGGAGGAAGACAAGAAAGGGAGCGCGCACGGGGCAGGCGAGGAGGAAGGAAAGACGGAGCGCGCACAGGGCAGGCGAGGAGGAAGGAAAGAAAGGGAGCGCGCACAGGGCAAGCGAGGAAGGAAAGAAAGGGAGCGCGCACAGGGCAAGCGAGGAGGAAGAAAAGACAGGGAGAGCGCACGGGGCAGGCGAGGAGGAAGACAAGACAGGGAGCGCGCACGGGGCAGGCGAGAAGGAAGGAAAGAAAGGGAGCGCGCACAGGGCAAGCGAGGAAGGAAAGACGGAGCGCGCACAGGGCAAGCGAGGAGGAAGACAAGACAGGGAGCGCGCACGGGGCAGGCGAGGAGGAAGGAAAGGGAGCGCGCACGGGGCAGGCGAGGAGGAAGGAAAGGGAGCGCGCACGGGGCAGGCGAAGAGGAAGGAAAGACGGAGCGCGCACAGGGCAGGCGAGGAGGAAGACAAGACAGGGAGCACGCACGGGGCAGGCGAGGAGGAAGACAAGACAGGGAGCACGCACGGGGCAGGCGAGGAGGAAGACAAGACAGAGAGCGCGCACGGGGCAGGCGACGGGAAGACAGGGAGCGGGTACAATCACAGCAGAAATAAAACCAGCAGCACAGTAAATAATTCTCTTCTTCTCTTTCCAGATTAAGACTGGCGCCCCCTGCAGGTCTGAGAGATTGGCTAAATACAACCAGCTGATGAGGTGAGGACGCAAGTTGTATGCTATACCCATCCCCTCTCTACCCATACACGCCATACCCGGCTCTACACGTACACGCTATACCCAACCCGGCTCTACAAGTACACTCTATACCTGGCCCCTCTCTATACGTACCCGCCCTGCTCTGTGCATAGCTGCCATGGCCACCCCTGCTCAACACGTACACCCTATACCCGGCGTTCTATGTCTCTCATTAACCACCACCGATTTCTTCTGCAGGATTGAGGAAGAGTTGGGCGACAAAGCAAAGTTTGCCGGACGCAAGTTCAGAAACCCCCGGGCCAAGTAAAGAAGAACAATGAAGAATCCTCCCCGGCTGCCCCCGTCACCGAGTCTAATATTCTCTACCCCACGACCCAATGTGTCCCCCGAAAGTGTAAATACATCCCACCTTGCCAAACAGGCCGAACCCCAACAGTCAATACTACATACCGTATGACATCACTGCCCCTGACTGATGACATCATACGGTTTGTGTTATTTACATGGCCACGTCTGAGCACGATTATATAGTGCAGCCCTAGTGTCCCTCAAAAACTTTAAATAAACTAAAAACACCAAGAAAAAACAACATCTCGGCTTCTGTTGAAGGTTTGTCTGGAAAAAAAAAAAAAAAAAAACCACCACTACACACATTGCATGTAAAAGGTTAAAAGTTCAAAGACCAGAAGAGCAGGTGCCCAGTGGAGGAGAAAGATGATAGAGGAACAGGAGGAAGAGGACCAAGTCAGGCAGGACAGATGTCCAGAGGAGGAAGAGGAGAAAAGGGGGAGAGGGAGAGAGAGAGTGGGTGGGCATAAGAGACCAAAAACAGAAAGGAGAGGTGGTGATAAATGATTGAGAAGGGAGGCTAAAGTCACAGGGAGAGGTGGGGGGGGGACAAAGGTAGGTAGTGTGGGACAGGTTCACAAGAGGACAAAAGTAGGAGAGACGGGAGGTTGAGGGTGATTAGAGGGAGAAGTTTCTCCAGGAGGAGAACAAAAGTAGGAAAGAAATGATGAACAGCAAATAGGAAGGACAGGTGTACCAAGGACGACCACATTAGACACAAGAGGTGGTGGATGAGGACAACAAGCACAGGTGGAGGACAAAAGTAGGAGGGACAGGTGGAACAGGGAGAGGTGATGGACAAAGGTTGGAACAGGTTTCCACAGAAGGACAAGTGTCCCCAGGAGAGAAGTGGTGGACAGCAGATGGGAACGATGGATGCACAGGAGGAGGAGGAGGGCAAAAGTTGGAAGCAAAAGGTAGGAAGGACGGGTGTCCAGGAGGAGGAGGACCGAAATAGGAGAGGTGGTGGACAAAAGGTAAGGGGAATGATAGGTGTGCAAAAGTAGAAGAAGTAGACAAAAAAGGTAGGAGGGTAAGAGTAGAAGGATGGGTGTGCAGAAGTAGAGGTGGTGAACAAAAAGTAGAAAGAAAAAAAAATAATAATAATAATAAGATTAGTGTCCAGAAGAGAACAAAAAAGGTAGGAAGGAAGGAGGAGTATCCAGAAGAGGAGGACAAAGGTAGAAAAACGAGAGGTGGTGGACAAAGGGAGGAAGAAAGGGTGTTAAGAGAATGACAAATAGGATAAGGAGATGGTAGACAAGAAGGATGGGTGTCCAAAGGAGGAGGATAAAAGCAGCACAAGCTTCCAAAAGGACAAGGTCAAAACCAAGAGGGACATATTTTGGGGGTTTGTCCGGGACGGAGCAGAAGTTTCCGCACCATCAGCAGCTACCACTACATAAGTGTTACTCAGTCTTACAGCAGCGCCGCCACTTTGTAGAGACTTTTATATGTGTCACAGATATAGTTGACCCTTTGCATAGAGTCAGATTTGTGGATCTGTTCAAAGTACAAAAAGGCCCCGAGGAAGCAAAGAAGGAGGCGGCACCAAGACGGCAGCAACTGCACCTTTACAGCTTGTCCATTCCTGCTGCTGCTGCTTTTTTTCCCACCAGACATGAAACCTATATGAGATCAACCACAGACAAGTGCGTCTAGATTATTGGGGGCTGCACATTGTGGTTTAGGGAGTATTCATCTTCCATACATCACAATGACATGACCCAGGCCATGCAGCTGGGTATTACCAGGCGTAACGACTGAGGGCAGTTCATAATGTGCCCATCTGAAACAGCCATCATGGAGCAATGCAAGACTCCGAAATCTTAACTATTAAAAAAAAAAAAAAAAAAAAAAATTCAAATGTTAAAATTTTTTTTATTTAAAAAAAAAAAAAATATTTACAAAGCCAAAAGAAAAACAAACAATAATACATATGGAAGAATTTTACAGATTTCTTCACCTTCGCAAAGGAGGTAAAGAAGTAAAACTTCTACACCATGAGGCCTCCAGGAAGCGGCCATGATGGAGCGGTAACGACCGGTTGGGCCATAGTGTCATAGATGGTGGGAAGGGTCTTCGTTATATGACGGATAAAAGATCATTTCCACACACGGCGGCGCAGCACAGCCGCCATCAAGACTCAATATATAACAGAACCAAAAACAAAAAACAAGAAAAAACAGACAGATCCCCACAACAGCATAAAAACAGCTAAAACAAGAAATGGCGTAAAAGAGAATCAAATGAGACCACCCCCCCCCACCCGCAGCGCCGTCACGGACGCTCAGT
This sequence comes from Phyllomedusa bahiana, assembly GCA_025379985.1. Lineage (NCBI taxonomy): Eukaryota > Metazoa > Chordata > Amphibia > Anura > Hylidae > Phyllomedusa > Phyllomedusa bahiana. The sequence continues at coordinate 16,003 of JAODAL010035554.1, read as the reverse complement.
TCATAGTTATAACAGTTCACGGACGACTTCATCGCTGCCGGGAGACGAATGACGGGACCGCGATCATCCAAAAAATAAAAACCTCTGAAAAACACACGATCCTGCGGCGGGAGCAGCACGGGCGCCGCAGGGTTTAGGATTTGCCAGGGGCAGGTTCTCCATCTTCTTGTTTTAAACGCTTCTTGGCTCGGATCTCGTTCATGGCCTCCTCGATGGATCGCGTGTCTCGCTTATTGGCGACTGGAACTGCAGAAGAGACGAGGAGGCGTCACAGTTACCAAACGCTACATCCCCCACCATCCACCCCCAGCTGGAAACCTCTCTCCGCCATCTTGTTCTGTGCCCATTATTAAGAGGAACACCCCAGGTAATTAAGCCTAATCTAGGATCCTCGGGGGCGGGACATGACTGAGCCCCGCCCCCTTCTCCTGCATTAGGTGTCGGATCAGTGTTACCTACAGTTTTCCCTCTACTATGGCGCGTGCTGCTATGGTTGGCCACATGTGGTGGCAGCAGGTTCTTACCGCAGCCGTACGCCTTGTTGGCTTGCAGGGTGTGGGCGGCGTCCTTAGCGGCCATCTTCCCGATCAGGTGACTGTACTTATCTTTGTAGTCGCTGTTTGGGTTGACGCTTGACGGAGCCTTCATCGCGGCTTCCTCCGCCTCTCGCTGCACCAGCTCCTGTCACAACACAAAATATTAACCCCCAGTTTTTTTCTTACAATCTTTTAGGACATAAATTGTGCCCCCCTCTCTCCACTCAATTCAGGTGCGCGGTATTTTCTCTCTCACTGGATAATGCTATATTTTCATGAATCAGACTTGACACAAATTGTTAAATGGGATAAGGGGATGCTTTAAAAGTTTGAATTTTTTCCCCTATACATTTTTAATACGCCCCCATCTCCCCACTCCCCCTAAGACACCCGACCTCTGGGGGCCATTGTATGTTACTATTACACATATGACAGTAACATACGGCAGAACAGCATACAGTTCTGGATCTCCTCCCACACAGCACCTCGTCCCCCACATGGGGTAATAGGAGCACCAACATGGCTGCCGCGAAAACCACTCTGATCAGGCAACAGGAAGGAGGACAGTACTGGTCACAGTTATTCTCCGATTGGTTTGTTTTTTGTGTTTTACAGGATAACATGCACATTTTCATGACACCACTGACCGCACTTTTTATCCTAGTTTTTTGGGGACTTCACCAAAACAGAGACAGAGGACAAAAATTTAAAAATAAAATATATTGCTCTTGGGAATTTCCCCCCCTTTTAAAAGTTCCCCTGTATCAGATATAAGATGTTCTAGTTCAATAATTAATTGATAAATTGGGCTTTTACGGGCGCAGCGATAATGATTACATGTAACTTTGTCAAATAAAGGGGGAGAGGTCATGAGATTTACTTTAAAAAAAAAAAAAACATTCAGGCGTCTTGAAGACGTGATCACTTAAGGGTTTGTATTACTGCCGTGCTTTTCATTGAGCTCCCATTACACCGGCCTAGGACAGGATGGAATAGGAGAACTAACATGGCAGCTACAGAGACCTTCATGAGTCTCCGACTGCCGCCGCAACTGATCAGCATCCTGCGATGTGAGGAGATCGCTCAGCACCATCAATGCCTCGATCGCTGCAAGGTCTAAGGAGTAAAACAACTAGGACTCAAGCCGCCCCCAACAGCCAGCGGCCGTCACACCAGGCAGCCAGGACCAGAGCCGCCTCCACTCACAGCAGCCGGAACCAGAGCCGCCTCCACTCACAGCAGCCGGAACCAGAGCCGCCTCCACTCACAGCAGCCGGAACCAGAGCCGCCTCCACTCACAGCAGCCAGGACCAGAGCCGCCTCCACTCACAGCAGCCAGGACAGAGCCGGCCTCCACTCAGCAGCAGCCGTCCACCCAGGCAGCCAGCGACCAGAGCAGCCTCACTGATACAGCAGCCGGAACACCAGAGCCGCCTACACTCACAGCAGCCGGAACAGTGCGCCTCCACTTACAGTCAGACGGAACGCAGAGCCGCTGCCATCCCTCAGCAGCCGTCACACCAGGGAGCCAGGACCAGAGCCGCCTCCACTCCCAGCAGCTGTCACACCAGGCAGCCAGAACCAAAGCCGCCTCCGCTCCCGGCAACCAGGACCCGCCGTGTATGGAGCGAGCTCAGTGTGCGGCCCCGCTCCATGTCCCCTTCACCTAGTTTGGATGTACAGACACCGGGGTTCGTGGTTGCCGCACCTAAGTGGTTAAAGGACAGGAGCGGTGGTAACTCATGTCGTCACGGCCCCGCGCTCTCGCACCGCCGCAGGACGCACAGCTCCATTGTATGCCGGTAAGGGGTTAATATACCAAGAAGAGACACCTGGTCGCCCATAGCAACTAGAAAAGGAAAGCAGCTCTGAGATTGGCTCATCCGGGTCACATGACCACAGCAGGCACGCTCACCTTCAGCCTCCGCTTCTCCTCCGCCTTGGCCGGATTCCAGTCCTCGCCGCGCCGGTACGCCTCCAGCTCCTCGTCACACGGGGCGAACTCCTGAAAACAGAGCCCCATAAGACACGGCCGGAGGGGCCCTGTTCCTCCACCCCAGAAGTGCGCCTTCCCCCGGCGCTTCTGATTGTTCGAGAGCGCCAGCCCCACCCCTAAGAGCGCGCCCCCGGCCCGAGCGCCCCGACCCACCCCAAAGAGCGCGCCTCCCCGGCTTCCGGCCGCCCAGACCCACCCAAAGAGCGCGCCCTGCCGGCGACCCCGACCACAACCCCAAAGAGCGCGCCCCGAGCGACCCCAAAGAGCGCGCCCCCCGAGCGACCCCAAAGAGCGCGCCCCCCGAGCGACCCCAAAGAGCTAGCTACACGCCCCCCGAGCGACCAACCCTCCTCCAAAGAGCGCCCCGCCACACCCAAAGAGCGCTGCCCCCGGCCGCATGAGCGCCCCGCCACCCCCCAAAGAGCGCGCCCCCGGCCCGAGCGCCCCGCCACACCCCAAAGAGCGCGCCCCGGGGACCCCCAGAGGGCGGAGCCCGCACACACCCCAATAGAGCGCGCCCTCGGCGACCCTAAAGAGTGCGCCCCGAGCGGCCCCACCCACCCCAAAGAGGGCGCCCCCCCCACCCCAAAGGTTGCGCCACACGGTCCCGAGCGCCCCGCCCCAAAGAGCGCGCCCCCGGCCCGAGCGACCCCAAAAAGCGCACACCCACCTTCTTAAAGATCATGACGTATCTGCTCTCCTCATCCTCCCCGAAGGAAAAGGACGTCAGGCCGGCCACCTCCACCACGTCGTGTCTGTGCGAGGGGAGACGCGAGTCAGGCGGGCGAGAGAGGGCGAGTCAGGGGGGAGGGAGCGGGCGTCAGGGGGGCGGTGGAAGGCGGGCGAGGGAGCGGGCGAGAGAGAGGGCGTCAGGGGAGCGGTGGAAGGCGGGCGAGAGAGTGTGAGGAATGGGGTGGGACGGGATGCGGGCGTCAGGGGGGCGGTGGAAGGCGGGCAGAGAGGAGGACGGTGGGAAGGCGGGCGTATTGGACAGTTCGCGGCGCAGAGAGAGCGAGGCGGTCAGGGGCAGCGGTGGGAAGGCGGGCGATGGGGGGGGGGGTAACTAACTACGAAGCGTGTGCGAGAGAGGGCGTCAGGGGAGCGGTGGAAGGCGGGCGAGAGAGGGGGGGGCAGGCGGGTGGGTGCGGGCGTCAGAGGGGAGCAGGTGGAAGGCGGGCGAGGTGAGATGGGTTGGGCGAGAGAGAGGTGCTCGTCAGGGTTGAGCTGGTGGCAAGGCGGGCGAGAGAGGGCGAGGAAGGGGGAGAGGCGATGTTCTGCGCGGCGTCAGGGGGGCGTGGTAGTGAGGGCGGAGGGAGGCGGGCGAGAGAGAGGGCGTCTGGGGAGCGGTGGATAGGCGCCGGCGATGTGAGAGGGCGAGGAATGGGGGAGGGACGCGGGCGTCAGGGGGGCCGGTCGGAAGGCGGGCGAGGGAGCGGGCGAGAGAGAGGGCGTCAGGGGAGCGGTCGAAGGAGGTGCGAGGAGATATCCGCGGGGCGTCAATGGAGAGCGAGAGATGAGGGTCGAGGGAGCGCGCTGCGGGTCTCAGGGGGCGCAGAGGTCAGAGGGGAGGACGTGTCGGGGAGCGGTCGGATAGGCGGGCGAGAGGAGGGGTCGAGGGATGCGGGGTCAGGGGCGAGGAGGGGTCGAGGGATCGCGGGCGTTTCGGGAGCGACGAGAGGGTAGAGGGAGCTGGGGCGTCAGGGGGGCGGGCGTCAGGGGAGCGAGAGAGGGGTCGAGGGAGCGGGCGTCAGGGGGGCGGGCGTCAGGGGAGCGGTGGAAGGCGGGCAAGAGAGGGGTCGATGGAACGCGGGAGTCAGGGTGATTGCGAGGAGAGGGTGAGGTAAGCGGGCGTCAGGGAGCGGGCGTCAGGGGAGCCGGGGAGAGAGGTTCGAGGGAGGGCGAGGGGTGGTTGACTGTTGATGTGATGCAAAAAAGGGGAGAAAAGTGAATGGGAAGGCGGGCTGAGAGACGGGGTCAGAGGGACGGGCGTCAGGGGAGCGGTGGAAGGCGGGCGAGAGAGGGGTCGAGGGAGCGGGCGTCAGGGGAGCGGTGGAAGGCGGGCGAGAGAGGGGTCGAGGGAGCGGGCGTCAGGGGAGCGGTGGAAGGCGGGCGAGAGAAGGGGTTCGGAGGGAGCGGGTCGTCTGAGGGAGCGGTGGAAGGCGGGCGCGAGAGAGGGGGGTCGAGGGAATAGCGGGCGTCAGGGGCAGCGGTGAGGCGGGCGAGAAGAGGGACTGAGGGAGCGGGGCGTCAGGGGAGCGGTGGAGGGAGGGGCGAGAGTTGGCTTGAGGAGGCGGGCAGTCAGGGGGAAGCGGTGCGTAAGGCGGCTGCGAGAGAGGGCTGAGGAAACGGGGACGGACGGTGGGGGGGACGGGACGTGCGGAAGGCGAGGGAGAGCTGAGGGGACAGGGAGGGCGAGGGAGGCAGCGAGCGACAGGGGGGTTCTGCGAGGGTCTGGAGTGAGCAAGGCGAGCGAACAGGGGAGGCGGCGTGTCTGGGAGCGCCTGAGCGCGGGGGGGGGGGGGGGGGGGGGGGGGGGGGGTGGGGGGTGGGGGGTGGGGGGGGTCGGGGAGTAAGCAGGGGGGCGTGGGAGCAGCGATCGACAGGAGGGCGAGGGCGAAGCGCGTGCGACAGGGAGGGCGAGGTGAGGCGCGAGCTACCAGGGGGGCGAGGGAGCAGCGAGCGACAGGGGGGCGAGGAGCTGCGAGGACAGGGGGGAGGAGGTGAGCGCGAGCGACAGGGGGCGAGGGACGCAGCGAGGCGACAGCGGGGCGAAGGGATGCGGGCGGCGACAGGAGGGGCGCGAGGTGAGCGCTGAGCACAGGGATAAGGCGGGAGGATAGGGGGGCGACGGAGCGCGGGCCGACAAGGGGGGGGTGAGGGAGGCGGGCGACAGGGTGAAAAGCGGGTGACAATACTCACAGGATGCTGCGCTCAATCTTACTCATGGGCTGGAACTTCTTCTTGGTCTGGGCGCTGTCCTGGATGAAATCTGACACCTCCTTCTCCATCTACAGAGCAAAGACAACACACGTCACCCTACAGGGGGCGGGGTCACAGCTCACTTTGTCTGCGTCACCCTGCAGGGGCAGGGTCAACTGCTCCCTTCTGACTGCGTCACCCTGCAGGGGGCGGGGTCACAGCTCCCGTCTGTCTGGTACCCTGCAGGGGGCGGGGTCACAGCTCTCTTCTGTCTGCGTCACCCTGCAGGGGGCGGGTCACAGCTCCCCTTCTGTCTGCGTCCCCCTGCAGGGGGCGGGGTCAAGCTCCCTTCTGTCTGCGTCACCCTGCAGGGGGGGGGGGTCACAGCTCCCTTCTGTCTGCGTCACCCTGCAGGGGGCGGGGTCACAGCTCCCTTCTGTCCGCGTCACCCTGCAGGGGGCGGGGTCACAGCTCCCTTCTGTCTGCGTCACCCTGCAGGGGGCACGGACTTGTCACCTTTTTCCTGAACTCCACTTTCTGCCTCTTCTCGTGCTCCTGCATCTTCTTCAGCCGCGCCGCTTGCTCTGGAAGGAGACAAAACTCATAATAATTGATTCTAATCAGTCTCTGAGCTCAGAGGATTCCCGACTTCACCGCCACACCGGACAGTATGTGTATATGGCAGCCCCGAGTAGATCACCAACATGTTGTAAATTGGGGAGATGGATATTACCGGTCACCCAGCCGCTGCTAAGGAACTTGGGTGAACTACGAGCACCAGCATGCCCACACCAGATGAAAAGAGGCAGCCCTGGCCGCTCATCCAGATCTCCTGGGCATTAAACGGTTCACCCAAAATTTTAAAGGGTCTCCTTATTTGCTGTTGATCTTTGATTTATCTATCGACCACGGGTGGGGGGGTTCCGATAGCTTTGTTGTTACATGAGTTTGGCTTTTTTGGGGCTTCAAGGTCAATGTTTCTAAGTCAGAATTTTTTGGATCCTCCCTGCCCATTCACCCCACATCGCTTTGTAATTTACCTATACCCCCGGCGGGGCCCCCATAAAGTTTTGGGAATAAATTGGTAAGTCCCTGAGCCCTTTATCACCTCAATTACCCCCCCTTTTCCTCAAATTTGGGTAAAAAAATAGAACGATGGATGCATTTTCCCGTTTTCCCCTTACTTGCAAAGGGTCATTTCTCAAGATGAGACGTTCCCAAAAATACTAATTTTTTGAAAACAGCCCCCTTATGCTTAGACAAAAAAGATGCCGCCACTTTATACCGTTTCACATTTTTCCAGGAATAAAAACGCCCCCAGTTACCCCTTGCAAACTATCCCCCAAGGGATGGGGGGGGGGGGGGGGGGGCCTTGAATTTGCCGGATTGGGGTTGTATAATCTAGCCGGCCCCTGCGTCACGGAAGATTGGGTTTTAAACAGTTTTCAGATATTCAACTTATGGGCGGCACTGGTTCCCCATGGCCTTCACCCCTTCTTATAAAAAACTATTCGCTCTTTAAGGTGGGAAACATCCCATTGTGAGGGACACATGGGAGCGGGAAAGGGCCCTTTGTAAAACCCTGTTTCTCTGCCCTACCAGCCCATAATCCCTTCCTATCTATGGACCCCCAGATTAAAACCTGGTTTGATAACCCCCAAATTTTTAAAGTTGGGGGAGTAAGGGTCTTAACTATTTCCACTTATTCACCCTTCCCCCAACGGATTTACTCTCTCGAAAATTATCTCAAAATATTCTTGCCCCACCCCATCATTTTTTTGGTCTACCCCAAAAAGGAGTTTTTATAGAAGTAAGGAATGAGCCGTCGTTTTTAAGTTGAAATGCTTTTGAAAATTGGCCCTCTTTTTTTCACAGCCCAAACTCTATCGGGCCCCCCTATATGTTGGTTTCTTTAGGGGTTCAAAGATGAGGGGCTTGCGGATTTTTGCTAAGGGGGGAAAAGGTCTCCCCCAAACCCGGGGAAAATTCTGTCAACCCCCCCCAGGAATGGGAAGACCCATAAATATTATTTTAATGGAAGGGGAGGGACACATTCTTTTAGAATTCCCATTCCGAATTTAGGGCTTTAATACCCCCCCCCCCACCCAGCTTTCCGACCGTTTGACGTCCGTCCAAAGTGTGGCACCCCCGCACGGTTTTTTGCCCATAGTTATGGACCTGTGGGAAACCATGAATTTTCGGGGAGCTTCAAAAAACTCTGAAACTTAATTTCGGTTTTCATTTAACCTTAGAGCCAACCAGTCTGTTCCTAATTTACCACAAAATTTTTTGGACCACCCATTCTGCAAATATTTTTATTAGCGGCTAAAAGAAGCTCCTGGGAATGGTTGGAACAACTGTCCCTACATTGCAAAAGTGTCCAGGCGGTCAAAAAATCTCGAAAAGGAAGAAACGAATTTCAGGGCAAGGAAACCCAATCTCTACATTTTTCAAGCAATGGCAGGTTCAAGGTGACTTTTTCCCCCCCCGGAGATCAAGGGGGGTCATGCAGCCTTTTGTTCAACCTCGGTATCACTCCCTAAATGGGGCACTCTGGGGGTTTGGATTTTCTGTATCCCCTAACCTGGGAGTTTACTCAGCCATATCCTGACACCGGTGCCCTGGATACCCCTGGGGGATGTTTTAGATTGGGGGTGAATTTTCCTCCATTTTTTTCTCTCCCTCGGGTTTTTAGGGACGGGGCCGTTTTTCGATTTGCGCTTTTTACAGCCAGGATTTTTTTCCCTTTTTTCCAGACCCTTTCTTGATTTCATGGGGTATGTGTTTTTGTCTCTTTACACAACTGCGTTGGGGGAAAAACCCGTTCTGTGTTGGGGTTTTTTTTTTTTTTTTTGGGGGGGGGGGGGGGAGGTTTCTTTTTTTTTTTTTTTTTTCTTTTCTTTTTTTGAAGATGGAGATTTTTTTGCTTATTTTATAATTATGAACCCAAAATAGGGGGATTTGTGCTATTTTGTACTTTCATTTGTTGTACTTTTTTGTGTAGTAATGATGCCTTTATTATTTTCTTTATTTGGTGTCGAGTAGTATCTCATCTAATGGACAGTTTTGTTTTTGTAAAATTTAAAAAAAATTATTTTTTCAAAAAGAAAAAGAAAAAAGAGGCAAAAATGGAGGAAAAGAAGGAGGGCATGGAAGAAGTTCTGTGGCTGGCTAAAGCTGATGAACTACAAGTCCCAGCATTCCTCTCATTGCTGTAATGGAGGACTGTCCCTTTAAGAAGAGTTGATGGGCAGGAGCGACAGCCAATAGAAATATAGAACACTCTGCCAAGAGGCTGGACTAACATTTATATCTACAAATCGGTGAAAAGGACACGACCTCACGGGCCCTCAACCCCAAAACGCTGCGCCCCCAGCCTGGCCCCTAAAGGGAGCCAAACAGCGCTCACCAGGAGCTACCTGCAGCGTGGGGGAGGCCCCCCAAAAAAGGGGTGAGAACCAATCACAACGCAGCCGCGACGTGATGCCCCTTGATGGCGCCGACTGTTTTACTGAACAGCCCCGACCAAAGAGCGTGCGGGCCCGCGCCGGTTTAGGTTTCTCGGTAAGGGGAAGTAGCGGGCAAGCCGGGGGAAAGCCTCGGGGGGGTTTGAGGCCCCCAAAATCGGGCGAAAGGGGCCCCTTGGGGAGAAGGCGGCTCATTGGCCCCGGGTTTGGTAGTTTGGGGCGGAGTTGGACCCGAAAAAACCGAGGTAAAAGGATAAAGGAAAAGGGGGCCCGGGCCCCGGTGGGGGGGGGAAAGGGCCCGGTTTCTAAGGGGGGAAAAGGGTGGGGGGTTAAAATTTTAAAGGGGGGCCCCTTTGTTGGGGGGGTGATGGGGGGTTTTGGGGGGGGGTTGGGGGAAAACGGTTTTTTAAAGGGGGAAAAGGTGGATAATTTTTTTTAAATTTTTAAAAAGGTAAAAAAAAGAAAATTAAAAAAAAAAAGTAAAAAAGGGGGGGGGGGGGGAAAATTTTAAAAAGGGGGCCCCCAAAAAAAGGGGGGAAAAAAAAATTTTTATTAAAATTAAAATTTACCCCTTTTTTTGTAAAAAAAAATTTACTTTTTTTGTTTTTGGGAAAACTTTTTTTTTTTTTTCCGGGCGAAAATTTTTTTATCTTGGTTTTTTGGGGGGGTGGGGGGTGTGGGGGTCCCGGGATTGGGGAAGGGGGTTTTGGGGGGGGGGGTTTTTTTTTTTTTTTTTTTCCCCTGGGTTAAAAAAATTTCTTTTTTTTTTTTTGGGCGTTTCCCTCCTTTTTATTTTTCGAAAAGGGAGGGGGGGTTTTTTTTTGGGGGGTAATTTTTTTTTTCTTGATGATTTTTTAAAACCCTTTGGGGGTTTTATCCTCCCCCCTTTTTTTTTTTTTTTGGGCCCTCTTTTTTTAATTTGTATTTTTTTTCCTTATTTAAAAATTTTTTTTCTTTTTTTTTAAATTTTTTTCTTTTTTTTTGGGGCCCCTTTTTTTCCTTCCCTTTTTTTTTGCCCATTCCCTTTTTGGGGCTTTTTTTGCGGGGGGGGTCTTTTTTTTTGGGTAATTTTTTTTTTTTTTTTTTTTTTTTTTAAAAAGGGAAAGTAAAAAACAATTTTTTTTTTTTTTTTTTTAAGTTGGGGGAAAAAATTGGAATTTTTTTAACAGATTGGTGCCCGTAAAACTTCAATTCTGTCACTTTTTAATTTTTAAAATGGGGGGGGGGTGATTAGAAATTTTAATATTTTTTTTTATATACTTTTGAAACTTTTTTGTTTTTTTGTTTCAATAAGCTTTATTGAAATAACTCAGGGACAAAAAACAAAAAAATTATGTGAAATAACAGTACGTTTGGTTTTCAACACTTTGGGAAGATCAGAATTCCTTTAAAATTGGGAGGTGAATGTAGACAAAAAAGGGTATTAGAGTTGCGGTCTTATTACAAAGTGTCTTCCGACTAAAATAGGTGGTCAACCCCTCTCGCTGAAACCACTTTCGAAATTCCCCTTTCTCGCGTCCAGCAGGGGGGGGGAGGTTACAAGACACTGGACATTTTTGTCTCTTGATAAAACGGCAACAGAAAATGCTCTGAGTAGGAAGGAAATAAGCAGCTATAAAAATTAGTTTGCTTCAGAAAAATTTTTTAGAACTTTTTCGAAAAAAATTAAACAGAAATTTTTTTCGACGCGGCTAAGGGTGATACCCCCTGGGGGCAACAAATCGAACTCGCGTATCCCGGACCCAAAACCCCTGTGAATGGCTGGGGACGGGGGGAGCATAAACAAACAAGGGGGTGACTTTTAGAGCCTATGGCCCGTGACCCCCGCAGAAAGGTGTCAGGTGATCCTACAAAAGGTTCCCGTCACCCAAAGTCCCGTAGATCGATAAAAGGGGGTTTCATTTTCTGACCTCGCTCCTCCATTCTTTGTATGTGAAAAAAACCTTTAAAAAACCATTCTGTTAGGGATGGAGTCTGAGAGGTCTCCATCTCCTGGAGGATCAAAATTCCAGCCGCTGCCCAGAAGAGAAGCAGCAGTACCCCTTTCAGGGTTCTTATTGGTACAGGTAACATGGAGAGAAGGGAGGGCCGTGGATTTTTTTTCCCAATTCTGCAACCGTGTTATAACGTGATTTTCTCTATCACTCAGTTACCTGGGCACCAAAATGGCTGCAAGTCTGCACATTTCCACCAGGATGTGTGTCATGCTTCCTGGTTTTTTCCCGCATCTCACAGCAGGTGTCGGGGTCTGTGTGGTATAAGTGTGTTAGTAGGTGGGTACTGATAACCATCTTGAGAGTATTTTGTAGTTATTTTCAGTTGTAGTTCCGTTAGAGGTCTCTATAGTGGCTACAGGAGGACAATGGGAGGGTTTGGAGCAGGTAACAGGAGCTCGGGAGGACATTCATTTTAATGATGTTGAGTCGTACCTGTCAAAAGAACTCCTTCGGTTTCCATTTACTTTAAGTTGCTTTAATGGTCCTGAACGAGGGAGCAATAGTTCAGATGGAAGAGATCATCCAGATTCTTTGGAATCTGAAACGCCAGATATGGAAAGTAGTCTGCCACCAATGGTTGATCTGTTTTAAAATCGCTCTGCCAACGTGACCGCAGGCCCCCTCGGTCAAAGTGACATTCATTGTACACTCTTAGCCCAATTAACCTTGAAATTGGTTACTCGGCAAATCTGTCCCCCAAAAAAAAACAGATCCATACAAGAGCGGGCAGGGGGATTTCCGGTTGTGTAATGTAGAGCCAGGAGAAATCATCGAAAAGCCGCGCATTTTATATTGCACTGTCTTTAATCTGGCAAACCTCTGATCTCCGATCGCTCTGAATGGCTCGCATCAAGCACTCCATTACAGTATCAATACAGAATAGGGGAAGGGGGCATCCATGGTCTCTCCATTGCGAATATCAAAGGATCTGGACAGCTCCCCATTGACCCTGATCTGCGCTGACGGGGTTCCTATACAATGCCATGATTCGCTGCAGCACACTGGGCCAATCCTGTGTTTGACCAAAAGTGATTCCATGAAGTTCAAATCTACCATGTCAAAGCGCCTTTTCTGCATCGATAGGTTAGCAGCATGAGGGGGTCCGTGTGCTTTTGCGCGGATGGTCAATCAGGGAAAGGGTTTTTCAGGGTGTTTATCCCTTTGCTCTCTTCCTGGCACAAAACCTACTGGTCCGTGTGTATAAGGTTTTCTAAGGATGGTGTTAAGCTGATGGAATTAAGCTTGGCGTATAACTTGGCGTCCAGTATTTAGGGAGCGAGATGGGCCTATAGCTAGAGCATAACATAGGATCTTTCCCGGGCTTCAGGATCACCGTAATGTGGGCCTGTGCGAAAGAGAGGGGAAAGGGCTGGGTGGCCGAGACCGATGTGAGTTAAAGGAGGACAGGAGGGGGCCTGTCAATTCCTCCCTAAAAAACCTTATAGAATTTGGCTGTGAAGCCATGGGGTCACGTCCCCCGGGGCCGGGGCTCTTTTCCAGCCGGCTGAGACGGAAGGATTGCCTGCTCAGCTCTGCCCTGGAAGGGGGTCTCGAGTGCCTCCATCCGTTTCCATGACCACGCCAAGACCACATGCCGCATGCTCTTCAAAGATCTCAGTTTCTACCCACCGAGTCGGCCCCCCGGGTCAGCGGAGGTAGGTTGTAAAGCTCCCGATAATAGCCGTAGAACTCGTCTAAGATTTCCCTCATGTAAAATGTTGTTTTACCTGCCTTGGTTTTAACCGCAGGTACAAAGAGTGCAGCTCTTTTGTCCCGGAGTGATCTGGCCAGGCATTTCTACTTGGTTTATACTCCAAGCGTAGTAATTCCCTGGCGCAGAGATCTGACGGAACCTGGCGCCTTTTTTATCCTGCAGCTGCAGAATAATGTATTGCTTTGTTTGCAAAAGGTTTCGCAGATCGAGTCGGGATAGTGTCGCCTTATGAGCGCTCTCAAGCTCCGCAGTCTGGCCAGCAGTTTAAGTTTGGCTGCCGCTTCTCGTTTTAAGCGGGCCCCATGCTTTATCGGCACTCCCCGGATAACACTTTTTAACGATTCCCACTTCATTTGAGGTGAGGATGGGTCCGAAGAGTGGGTGCTAACAAACAATTTGATAGCCCCTGTGATGGGTCAGCGGCACAGCCCAAAACATGGAGAAACGTTTTTTTTAAAGCCCTTCCAAATTTAAATTGCCGGGGGCAGCGCCGGGGGATATTAAATTTTCACATAAAACCCGGGGGCAGGGGTCCGAAAGAAGTAAAATTACCAATGCTGGGGTTTTTGTGCTGCGGGAAAAAAGTGGGTTTTGGAAGGAACACATAACCCCATTCTGCTATAGCCCCCGTGAGGATACAAGTAAAATTTTTTAGTCCCGCCCCTCTGGAGGGGTAAGCCCCAGAATCGCAAGCTGCATATCGTGCAGGACCCCTTTTAAATTTCCTATTTAGTCTAGGGTGCGAGCCCGGGGAGCCCCCCAAAGGGGTTTAATCTACACATGGCTGCATGGGCCACTTTGGGAAGTCCCCCCCATAGGACAATTTTCCCTCGAGAAAATTTCCGGTTTAAATTTCGTCCAGTATCCTTTGCACAAAGGGATTTTTGCCCTTGTTGGGAGCGTAGATGGCCCGCTTTTTGTATAAGGGGACCCTCCGATTTCACAGTTAACGAAGAGGTCCCTGGCGTCTATATTTTTTTTGACGTCTAGTATCTGAACCGGGAGTTTTCTTTGTGGAAAAAAAAAACCCAACCCCTTTAGTTTTTTTTTTTGGCGGGGTTTGGGCTGCTGCAGCCCCAAAAGGGGAAAAGTATTTTTTCGGAAGGTTTCCCAGATAAACCCACTAGTAGGTGAGTCTCCTGGATACAGAGTACCGGGTCTTCTTTTTAAATGCAGTTATACAAGATCGGGATCTCCCCCTTTTTGGATATTGAACCCCCCTTTACCCTTCAAAGAAGAAATTTTTAATTTTTGCCATGTCGCCGAAAGCAAACCCAACTATCAAAGTCACGGGGGGGGAAAGACCGCCCCAAACAAACCGCGTCGAGAGGTGATTTGCAAAAAGAAAAAAAACTAAAAGTGAAAAAAAAGAATTTAAAACAGTGTTTTCCCCCCAAGCGTAAAAGCCTAGAACTCGTTAAACAGGGCCCGCCAAAAAAGAAACAAAAAACCTAAAAATTTTTTTGTTTCACCCAAATGCTAATAAAAAGGCAAACCCCCTCGGGGGGAGGACAGGGGGCTTTTGTCAAAAAAAGTAGAAAAATCAAAAAATGGGGATAGTCAACTTATTGAGTAAAGAAAGGTCCCCCCTTGGGGCCCATTGTATTAAAAAAAACTTACAGTTTTTATATAAACTCAAAGAGTGGGAAACCCTATAATAACCCATTGGGGGGATCTCCTGTCAGCCCAAACCGGGGCTTTGGGGATATCAACCTTGGGCCTAGGGGAACCCGGGCACCCCGAGGCCCCCATGGGGCCCTAAATCTAAAATTTTTATGTGGGTTCCCAGGGGACCCTAGCAGAAGCGGGAGCCTTTTACCGGGAAAAACAATTGGGGTTTAAAGGCACTTTGCCCGGGCCCCCTAAGTGGGGGGCGGTTTATCATTGCGTATGATGCAGTTTTAACCAACCCCCCCCCCCGCCCCCCCCCCCCCCCAAACCCCCCCCCCCCCTTTCCCCCCCCCCCCAAACCACCCCCGGATTTTTTAATTTTTTTGTTTGAGAAATTAAATTGGGTTTTTTTCCCCGGGAGGGGGGCGGGAGGGGCCCGGGGTCCCCCAGGGGGGATTGAAAAGCTGCGACTTTCCCCGTCCCGGGGGTGGGTACCTTTTGGGAGTTTTTTGGGCAGTAAGAAATATTGGGAAATCCGTGGGGATCTGGAAAAACACCGTGGGCCCCTCTGTCCTAACGTGAAGGGGGAAAAAGGGAATCCCCACCTATATGGATTTGGGCTATGTTTCAGGAGGGTAGGAGCGGCTTCAGTGCTCAGGAGCCGCATTTTAGCCCCAGACAAATCAGGGGAAAAGAGCCGCCCTGGCCCCCCTTCAAAAAAAAATGTTGGGGGCTAGCCTGCCTTCCTCATTATATCCCCCTTTTTGTGGGGAAATGATGCAGCCTTTCAATTACATCTCTCGGCTTGCTAGGTCCGAATCCCTGGGCGGGGGCCCTAAAAGTGCCCCTTCTATCTCAAAATGCAGTCAGGGGCTTTTTCCCAACAGCAATATTGAAAAGTTTCGGAGTGACTGGGCCCGGTCCCGCGTTTACGGGTTTTTGGGGGCCCCCTAAACCTTTCGTTATTCCTCCTTTTTTCTGTTTTCTAGATCAAAAAATTGATCTACTAGTTTCTGATGGAGGGGAATTTGTGTCTTAAGTGCCCCTTTTTTAAGTCCAATACAACCACCCGAACGGGGGGGGAGTGTGACGAATTTAAGCGATTCCCCCCTCTAACTGAAGCGAGGGAAAAATCAATTTTTTTACCCCTTCAGTTCCTTTGACGCCGAAACCTTTCTTGATATCAAGGGCCCCATAAGCGCCAGGTCGTTTTTGGTTTGGTAAAAGTGTTTGGGAAAAAAAACGCCTGTAACCCCGGGGACCCTTTTAAAGGGTCCCCCATTTCTCTGCTTTTTGTATTCAGAGGGATCGTCGCCAAAGTTTCATGTTCAGAATGGGCATAGCCGCCCTAAGGGGGGCTACCCGGGGAAGCACAGATCCCCAGGGGGCCCCCGGGGGCTGACCCAGCAGCCCCCCCGCCGCGGGCCCCTCCCGGGGGGAAGTTTTTGGGGGGCCCAAAGGCCTGGACCCGCTGCCAGCCGGAAAAATGGAAATTTAAAAGGGCGGGACCGACTCCTTCGAAGTTTTTTTGAGAGTCAAACTGAACCTGGGGTGCGCGGATGGGCCCTGAATGCCCCCCTTTTCCTATGGCAGCAGGGGGGTTTGTTTTTGGGGGGGCCCAGGAGAAGTGCCAGGGCTCTCCCCTCCTGGAAAAATCAGGCCCTGAGACTGGGGTCACCCTGGCAAGGGGGTTCCCGCATTGTCCTCAAACAGGGACCCAACCCCCCCCGCCCCCCCCCCCCCGGCTTCCCAAATGATGGGGG
>JAODAL010035553.1:0-42822 GCA_025379985.1 Phyllomedusa bahiana | reverse complement strand
CGCTCAACACTGTTATGAAATATTTTTTCTTGGTGACTATAGTTCCAGCTACCTTGAAATCATTAACAAGCTCCCTCCGTGTAGTTCTAGGCTGATCTCTCACCTACCTTATGATCAAGGATGCCCCACGAGGAGAGATTTTGCATGGTGCCCCATATCAATATCGATTGAGAGTCATTTTGTATTTCTTCCATTTTCTTACTATTGCACCAGCAGTTGTCTCCTTCTCACCCAGCATCTTACTTATGGTTTTTTAGCCCATTCCAGCTTTGTGCAAGTCTATGATCTTATCCCTGACATCCTTAGAAAGCTCTTTGGTTTTGCCCATGTTGTAGAGGTTAGAGCAGACCTGGGCAATGTACGACCCGCAGGCCGCATCCGGTCCTCCAGCTCGTCGGATGCGGCCCGCGGCGTACGATGCCCAGGTCTACTAATAGAAGCGCTGACGGCCAGGTATTGCTGAGTGGCCACCGCGGGCCGTCAGCACTACTATTAGTATCACCTGTACTGGTGGATTAGGCAGCGACGCGATGAACTCCGCTCACCGCGCCGCTACCTCTCCTCGACGCACATAGAGTAATAACTCTGTGCGGGCCCAGGAGCTGCCGGAGGAGCGTCCCGGCGCAGGCGGCATGACGTCATCACGCCACCAGCCCGGGAAGCTCCTCGGATAGAAGATGAGCGCGCTCGGCTGGGAAGGAGGTAAGCCAAGGTGAGTATTAGTGTTTGTTATTTTTAATGTGGTCATAAAACTATATACCTGCCTGTGGGAAGCCCTAACTATCTATATACCTGCCTGTGGGAAGCCCTAACTATCTATATACCTGCCTGTGGGAAGCCCTATCTATATACCTGCCTGTGGGAAGTAGCTATATACCTGTGCGGAGCCCTAACTATCTACCTGCCTGTGGGAAGCCCTAATTATCTATATACCTGCCTGTGCGAAGCCCTAATTATCTATATACCTGACTGTGCGGAGTCCTAATTAGGTATATACCTGCCTGTGCGGAGCCCTAATTATCTATATACCTGTCTGTGCGGAGTCCTAATTAGGTATATACCTGCCTGTTGGAAGCCTAACAATCTATATACCTGCCTGTGCGGAGCCCTAACTAGCTATATACCTGCCTGAGGGGAGCTGTACCTATCTATATACCTGCCTATGTGGACCTTTACCTATCTATATACCTGCCTGAGGGGAGCTATATCTATCTATATACCTGCCTGAGAGGAGCTATATCTATCTATATACCTGCCTGAGAGGAGCTGTACCTTTCTATTTTCCTGCCTGAGGGGAGCTGTACCTATCTATATTCCTGCCTGAGAGGAGCTGTACCTGTCTATATACGTGCCTGAGGGGAGCTGTACCTGTCTATATACCTGCCTGAGGGGAGCTGTACCTGTCTATATACCTGCCTGAGGGGAGCTGTACCTATCTATATACCTGCCTGAGGGGAGCTGTACCTATCTATATACCTGCTTGTGGGGAGCTGTATCTATATACCTGCCTGTGGGGGCTGTATCTATATACCTGCCTGTGGGGAGCTGTATCTATATACCTACCTGTATGCAGGTACCTATATCTATATACCTGACTGACTGAGGGGAGCTGACTATACCTGCCAGACTGAGGGGACATACATCGACATACCTACTTTACTGAGGAGAGCTGTATATACCTGCCTTACTGTGTATCAGTAAGGCAGGTATATAGATACATCCCCCAGTAAGTTTCCACAAAAATAATCCCCCAAAAACGAATTTTTATCCGTTAACCCTATGTTTTTATTAGTCCGGCCCTCTAAAACCATCGCACTTTCATATGCGGCCCCATGGGAAAATTAATTACCCACCCCTGGGTTAGAGTCTGACTGAGTCTGTGGACATGAGTCTTTTATAAAGGTGACTATTTAAGACAGCTGTCTTTAATGCAGGTAACAAATTGATTAGGAGCGTGTAACTGGTCTGTAGGAGCCAGAACTCTTAATGGTTGGTAGGGGATCAAATACTTATTTCTCACTGCAATATGCAAATAAATTTATATAATTTATACAATGTGATTTTCTGGATTTTATTTTTGACATTCTATCTCTCAATGTTAAAATTAACCTACCCTTAAAATTATGGACTGTTCATGTCATTATCAGTGGGCAAACTTACACAATCAGCAAGGGATCAAATAATTATTTCCTTCACTTTATACTGCTGCTTCAGTTTCCTGTCAGCAGGTGGTTGGGGCTCACCTCATTTTGCTATAGGGTAAAATTAATATTAGTTATTCCCCTTGAAAGTTCCATTACTCTGAGTGATTTATGTAAGACTGGGTTCACATGTAGTAGGTCAGTGTTGTCTAAAAATAGCTTCTGCTTCAAACCGTTTGCTTGTTATGAGCCGAACATTTAACGCATTTAAGCATGTGCCCATTAACAAGCAAAGTGCTTAAAGAAGACGTCATCTTGTAGATCACATGGACACACAGGTCAGTGGGGTTTCAGTCACACCTGTCCTTGGACTATGATGAGACCATTACATGTGAACCCAGCTTAATAGTTTAAAAAGGAATTTACACTCTAATGTTGATTTTATTTTTATTTTTTTAGTAAATAATAAAGTACATGACATGGAGTAATACATGCTGTCCATTTAGAGCAATAGCCCATGAATAGATTGGGTAATACCTGGATGGATTGATGTCTGCCAGAGCAAGAGCTGCTCTTTGTTGTTGACTTCTTGGGGGTCTAAGACCACTCCTTCATGCAATATGTATGTCCTATCTGTATTAGAGTCTGCTAGATTCTGGCTTTATCCTTTTACAGGGAGTACCTGAAGGGAAGCGCTCATCATTTTCTGGCACCTACAGCATTATCAGCTTGAATGCATTGTTGAATACAAAGAAATGTAATTATACCTTAATTAAGCAACATCCTAAGTAGCTGACACTGTCTAATCCTTATAACAACTATGAAAAAAGGAGTTGTTTTCATGAGTCAACCTATAAAACTCATTAATTTTTAGTTATACAGTTCTTTAGTAAGTAGATATTGTAAGAATACAACCAAACTATCCAGAGTTACATCTGCATTGGTGTGTGGTTTGCTTTACTAAAAAAGGATTAAGCAGGTGAAACCAATTATCTGAACCATTGTATGAAATTGCTGCAGGTTGTATATCTCAGTTTATTTTATTTCCAATCATGCATTTACTGTAATGAGGGCTAGATATCCATAGCACAACTCTAGCACAGTAATATGTGGTTACGAAGGTGAAAGGCTAAGTATTGGCTTGATATCAAACACATAATGCTCTACTTGCTGCCTCTATAATGAGGAGCAAATTCACTGGAGAATTCTATTGATCCAACATTATAAACACAACAGCATTGCAGCCAAGTGTTACTGAAATCCATTATGAGTTGAAGTTATATATAAAAACGGGGATGTTTTTTAAGCTTGTTTTTAACGCTGTCTGACAAGGTAATAGGCAACAAGATAATAGGACTAAACACATTCCTAAATGTATCTTGTACATATTTGTTCTTCCTTAACTTACCTCTTGGCTCAACCTATCTTGACATGAATGGGGTGAGATGGCCAATTTTGAAAAGAGACATGATTTTGTGCTACTCTCTTGGGAGATGTGTATGCTACACATATCTCGTTGTAACCAACCAGTGGTTGGTATTTGTTCTGCAGCCTGTCGAGGTGTTGCTAGCAAGTTTGGATAATGGATTAAAATTGTATCATGAGAAATTGGATTACTAAAACAACATATGTATGATACCCTTATATACACAAGCACTTGTACACTGCAACTCCTGACAAAAATAATAGGTTCCCCACACTTAGAGGATGACCACCCAACTTTTGTACTTTGTAACAAAAACACAAATAGCAGATATGACACAAAACAATGTTTGGTCAATAGCTGAACATTCTAGCTCCATGAAACATACCTTAAACATAAAAAAATAATTATGAAACTTTTTAATTTTGAGGGAAAAATTGTGGAATTCGCAATGAAAATATTACAGTTAGCAAAATTTGTTTTTTTGGGGGTGCTTTTATCATGGCCTGTACCAGCCCAGATTGGTGAATGAATTTTATACAATTCTCCAAACCATGATTGCTTCTCTTTTATCCTTGTTCTTCTTCTTCAGCTTTAGTGCTTATTTTTATTTTCCTTCATACAGTATATGTAGCCAATATCTTAGGCCTTGTTCATGAGGCAGAATTCTGATGTAGATTTTGGCACAAAATCTGTATACATTACACTGGGAATAAGCACTTCATTATATCCACCTATATTATTGGAATCCACCTTGTATACTATAAACTATTGTCAGGGACACCTTAATCTTTTCCTGGCTTTCCCAGTCTAAGCAGAGCAACTACCGCAAAAATGGTGACCCCTAGCCAAGTGGATAGCAACAGACGGAGAACACACTGTTAGGTGACAAACAGGCACAGACAATAAAAAAAACAGGAAGATCGCAATGTCAGCCGGGCCAAGGTCAAAACAGGAGATCATGCAGTACCAAGTCAGCAGTCAGAAGAATAACTGAAAAATAAACCATAGTCCAGAGCCAGAAGAAATCCAAAAGAACAGCAAAAACACAGGGACAAGAGGCAGGAAAACAGGACACAATCACAGGCAAAGACAGAGGAAACAGGAAGGTTTACATATCCTGCCCCAACCAAGAAAATGCCCAGGTACCTAACCGTTAAGGCTCAGTATGGAACCCTGGCTGAGGCTGGAAAAAGACCAGAACCTCTTAAGGGCCAAACACATATAACTATCAACTATGGCGTGACATTTTTCATTCACAGATATTGAATCGACGCTGCTGAACAAAAAAAAAAAAGCCTGTCACTTAGTGTTGCTGTTTTCATACAGATTCAGCATCAGAAACCATGTTGAGAAGACAGGACAAGGTTCAGCTCTACTAAATAAGGCTAATCCACATCCATAACCATGGAAAAATCTGCCATAAATAAAATTGAAATCAGACATATGGACAAAGCTTTACAGTTCTGTCACAAACATTGACTCCTGATTCTGCCCGTTTGATTTTCATATGTTTTTGTGCATTTACTATTCATAAGGCATAATGCTTTTAGTTTTCTATACTAATGCTTTGTTGTCTTCCTTGGTTTTGCTGTGTGTATTTTTCTTTTATAACCTTCACATATAGTTTATACTTGCGGCAAACCGTACATACTGTGAGACTCACTCTCGTCCAGCCACCATCTTGGACCGTCAGCTCATGGATTGCTGTCTTTGGTAAATGGCTATAGCACATATCTCACACAGTCCTATCCTGCTCGGTTGTCGGCGTCTCCGGCTCACCAGAGTGGGAACGCTATTATGGAACACTATTGAACAGCGCAGCGAGCCGCAACAACATACCTGAGTATAAGCTTTCAATCTTTCTACTTATGGACATGCTGTGAATTACGGTCTAATGTCTGCTATTTAAAAGGAATATGTATAATTAAAGAATTTGCATTTTAAGAAGAACCGGTTCTGATATATGTTGTGACATATCTCACACAGACCACATGGTTTCTGTTCAACACTGGCCTCAGCCAGCTTTATTCTTTCTGCGTAAGTTACACGAGGTAAACATAAACCAAATCCTCAGCTGTCTGGCCACTAACTCAACGTTAGAGACTCCTTCTCTAACAGTGGTCTTGGTCTACTGCCACTGCCACAAACCAGCCACTGATGTTTCCAGCTTCCTCAGGTCACTAACCTGCTTGCCTCAAGCCTGGGGATAAGAGCCTTCTCCTCAGCTTTGCTGCTCCAAACTCCATGTAGCAACCACACCCCCTCATCACCTGAAGTAACAGGCATTAAATAGGTTTCCCGAGACCTACCACAGTCTTGTCCTGGAACTCAGGAACGTCCACCCACCCAATGCTATAGCCGTTGCAGGAAAGCCAACCCATACTTAGCCACCTAACAGCTCTGGTAGCTAAATGTTTCAGCAATCTGTGGCTACTGATACTAAATAGTTGGCTTCCCTTACGGCATGTCTGCAGCTGGTATCCTAGCTGCCATCTAGAGACAGAAACATGCAACCACATGAGGTTGCTCTGCCACAATACATATTGACTGGAAACAACCAACATCTTTTTTCCCACATCTTGTTGGATTTTTATCATCAAAGAATTTTATAAACCTTTTAGTTCTATCCATGACTTGGCATCCAATGAAGCATGCCTTGGTTATTTTTGGTCACATGCCTCTGTGTGATCTCTGATCGCCAACTATAAGTAGGATGAGTACTTTTAAGATTCTGTGGGGATTTCTCATATCTCATTGCAACAAATTATGTTTTGTGATAGCTTTATTGAATTATTGTTTTTTGATCATTAAAATTGTCTTCATAATGCTTAAACTATTATATGTAGACCTGTATGGGAACTAGGTCATATTTTGGATCAACCCTTTGTTTGGATACCCCTTGAATTTGAAGCATTTTTTAAGCTTTTTTTTTTACCAATGCATTTATTGTTATATAGTATTTGTTTGTTTCTATACACTTGATTACATTTTACGCGTGCTGATGTGTTATATGTTGTGTTACATCCTTATGTATCTATGTTTGTCTATATCACATTTCCTCTATATATGTATGTGGTTATATGTATCGGTATCACTATCTACCTTAATATCTATTCACATTTCTCTCTTTGCTTAATCCTTCAGAATAAACCTGAAAAGCATACTACAAGTATCCATTTTTAAACTTTGCTACTTCTAGCTCAACAAACTGTTAAAAGCATTGTAGAAAAATTATTTTGTTTGTATTGATTTTTCACTACACCTAATATATTGCAGCATCATTGATTTGTTTGCACAGGCCTTTCATCTTCCTAAAAAAACTGTTTACTAACCACAAATTTATGACCTTACACATTTAAAGAGCTTTTTATTTCTGAAATAGTTGGTCATTTTAAGAGTTTAAAGAAAAGAAAGAGAAGAGATCTGACATGCTTTTATGGTGTTTTGCTGTTACTCTGGAAGAGGTTATACAATCTGTGCAACATTAATGCTTACAGTATTTGTTATAACACTTAAGAGCATACAAGTTTATTTTCCATTTTAAAAATATAAAAATGATACTATTTCAACATTTGAAGAAAAAAAAGAAGACATATGTTAAAATGTCTGATTAGAGGTATCTGGGACCCATATGGAAAATCTCTAGCTAGGACCTCATTTCTCAGAAGCAACTGGACCATCTGATACCACGTGTTGCCTCTGCACACTCAGAAGCTAAATCCCTGGTTTGCCCATATTCACATAGGCTGATCAGAGAATTTATTTTATTTCCATTTACACTCATCAACTGTAGAGCATCCCTTGTTAGAGAAGAACAACATGGCTTGCTCTTGCTATACTAATAGGCATAGGCGTAACTTGGGTTCAAAAAATGGGAGGGCCAATTTTTTCTCCCCTCCCTTCCTTTATCTCACTTCTTTTCCCTTTCCCTTCCCTCTTCTCCCTGCAGCGAAACGTCTTCCTCAAACCCAGCTATTAGGTCTGGGGGAGTGCTGCGAGCTCCACCAGCGGATCCCGGTGAAGCCCGTACGCCAAACATTTTTGGTGCAATCCGTAAGGTTATGAGTGGCTCTTGTGACACTAAGTTTTACGATTCCCTGCATGATTAAAACTGTCATAGTTAAGTAGAAATTCAATAGAAGTGAACGTCAGACACATATTTAGATTTACCTATTATAGACGCTGCAATATTCTATATTGATTCTAATATATAGTATACCAAATAATACACATCTATGCTATTTTGATGTCACTGATAGTAAGTATTTTGTTGTCACTGTTGTTAACTTAATACTACAGTTTGATAATTACTAAAGTTCAAAGCTGGACTGGGACTAAAAATCAGCCCTGGCAATGAAGCTGAACCAGCCCACCTATTATATTTCCCCCTCTACATGGAAATAAAAAACGTTGCTCAATGCAGTAAATTTTGCTTAAACCCCCACCTTCCTTTCGTTATTACTCCATTAAATTTGTATTACACACAACAGAATGAGGAAAATTAAAGAACCCAAACTCACTGTAGTAGGAATCTAGGAATCACTTATGTCACATACTGTACCCCAAAATTTATTTTCTTGCATACCATATACCAGAAATGACATCACTCACTGCACCCCAGAAGTTAATTATATTACACATGGAAGCCACAGAAATTACATTACTAACTGCACTTTAGAAATGAATTGCACATTGTACTCAAGAAATAATATAATTTACTGTGCCCCAAAAATTTATTATATTACACACTGAACCCTAAACATGAATAACATTACTCACAATACTCCAGATATTACATTACACACTGTACCCCAGAGATTACATTACAAACTGTACCTCAGAGATTACATTACACACTGTACCCCACAGATTACATCACACACTGTCCAATAGAGTTTATATTACAATGTAATAGGAAGCTTGAAAGTAGTAGTAATCACTGTACCCCAGAGATTACTACATTACACACCGTACCCCAGAGATTACATTACACACTGTACAGCAGAGATTATATTCCGCCATATCCCAGAGACTAACTACATTAGACAAGTTTCCCCGGAAATTGTGTGTGTGTGTGTGTATATATACATATATTGAACACAGACACACTACACACTTAGGGTGAGTTCACATGGCGGTTTTCCGACACTGACAGTGTCGTTTGCAAGCGCCGAATTTCCAACAACCAAACACAGAATTCCGACAAGCAAATGACCCAGACTGCCCAAGGCAGATTTCTACCTCCTGTTCTTTAGTGCTGTTAGTGCGTAAAACGTCTCATAGAATTATTTGTAGGCACTGACAGTACACACAAAAAATACTCAAGTAAAATCAGTGTCATCTAAACGATAAATCGTTTTTTTGTCAGATTGGACGTCGGTTCTGAGGCAGATCCAGCACTGAATCTGCCCCAGAATCAGCATTCATATCTTCCGTGTGACCGTATCCTTAAGGTGTGTTCACACTGCGTATAGCAGGGTGTAATATGCGCTCTGCTATATGCTGGGTGTTTTAGAAGTAAGCGCTGGCCAGTCCATACTTCTAAAATGCTGCGGGGCCAGACCCATTCAATTTAATTTTCCCTGGCACGTAATTGCAGGGAAGAAGGGACATGCCATTTCTTTCTCCTGGCGCGCAGTACATGTCGGGGAAAACGGAAGTTAATCATATCTCTCAATGAGAGCTATGAATTACCATAGTTACAGTCCGTTCTTCAGGGCATCTTGCAGCACAATCATGCCCTGAAGTATGGAGCACAAAAATGCCATGCGAACATATCTTTATACATGCACTGGACACATGAAAAACACACACACACATTATATTATATATATAATATATTATATATATATATTTATATATTTATATAAAATATTTATATATAAAATTAGACACATGGCTGTACATACGTTATATACACATCTCACATATACATTACATACCCTTCTGATATGCACAGATAGAGCCTAGCACCCTTGTCCCCTCCTTACCTGTCTCCTGTAGTCTAGTACAATCGGCAGCTTCTTCCTCCCATTATAGGGAGGCAGGGGGCCACTGATTCATTTGGCAGAAGCTTCTCTTCTTCTCTGATGAGGGATGAGCATAGGGGAAGTGGTATATGAGGGGCGGGAAAGATAGCTAGACAGCCCCAGATACATAGTGTGCTGGATTGTGAGCAGCGTTCTGATTGGTGAAGCAGCACCTGCTGACTCCTGCTTTACCAATCAGTGCTGCGATCACTCTGTACTGACACTTGAGGCTGCTACCTACTCCATCCCCCCAAGATGCACAGAAGTATAGAGGGCAAAGGGTTAACTTTGTACTTTGCCCTCCCGCACTCACCATATTTTCATGCTTTCATATGGATTATTTTTTTATTGAAGTGGCTAAAAAAGTGGGGGAGCGTCCCCCGCCCAGAAAAAGTGGGGGGACCAGTCCCCTCCATCCCCCCCTAAAAATACGCCTATGGTAATAGTTGACATTCAGAAGCTATAGAAACTATAGTCAACCATTTTGAAGCTTTGCTTCTCCTCTAGTTTATGAACATGTAGCTTTATATAGATGGTTCCCTAATCTCTCCTCTGTTCCTCACCTCTCTTTATGTTCGAGTGTGTTCAAATCCTATACTGTCTGTGTCTACTTTGATTCGTATACAAGGTAATTAGCCACACAACAAAACTCCCAGGACAGATGGGAACTAGCAATGGAAAAGCCTCCATCTTCATTTTTTTCACTAAACTAGAACAGTCTGGAAGTAATCATGTAGTAAGACATACCATTCCGAAATAAATACATAAGGTTTCTATGTACTTCTAATTTCTACAAGATATTTTTTACATTGAGTGGAAATATGCTACAAAGCAGGAACAGGTCACGTGATTTGCACCATAGATGACTTTAAGTTTGTCAGGTTTTACTGTATTAACCTTTTTCTGTTAATAGTGAGTTTGAAAATTCCTTTTGTGGAATTGCTGCTCCTGGACGGTCGACATGTAATATTTGCCGGCATGGGAAGAGTCCAATACAAACAGCACAACATATCACAACAGTCCTACCCTGGCAGGAAACAGGCTGTAACAGCTTAAAGACATATTTTCATGTGGATATGAGAAAAATAGTTACAAAATAAACACTCTCCATGTTTGCAGGTGCTATGTTCCATTGTGTTAGCCAAACAGATGTTAGGTCATGGGACACATTTTGGCATTCAGCTATTTTTTCATTACAGATTTTCATGTCACTTTTTTAGATGAAGTTAAGCATTACACCACAGCATTTCCAAGAACTAGGCTGTGTTTCATTTACAAGCTGTTAATATCTCTGTCTTTGCTTTGGTTTGGCAGTGTTCAAATAATAATGTGAAATAAATGGTGACCTTTCAAATCCAGGGATCAAGAAGGATATAGAAGGCTGGAAAGAAATAACCTGCATTATTTCTGGCACAAGCAAAATATCCACACCCTTAAAGTTACCTGTTAATCGCCTCCAGCAGTCTGTCTATTTATCTACATAATTCTATCTATCTATCTATCTATCTATCTATCTATCTATCTATCTATCTATCTATCTATCTATCTATCTATCTATCTATCTATCTATCTATCTATCTATTTATCTATCTATCTATCTACAGTTGAATCCAGAAGTTTACATACACTATATAAAAAGACACATATTCATGTTTTTCTCACTATCTGACATGAAATCAGAATAAACCTTACCCGTTTTAGGTCAATTAGGAACCAAAATTATTTGTATTTGCCAAATGGCAGAATAATGAGAGATAATTGTTAAAGTATTTCTATTACTTTCTGCAAAGTCAAAAGTTTACATATATTTCATTAGTATTTGGTAACATTGCCCTTAAACTATACGACTTGGGTCAAACGTTTTGGATATCCTTCCACAAGCTTCTCACAATATTTGGTAGGAATTTTGTCCCATTCCTCCTGACAGAACTGGTGTAACTGAGCCATGTTTGTAGGTCACCTTGCTCGCACCTGCCTTTTCAGCTTTGCCCATAACTTTTCACTAGGATTGAGATCAGAGCTTTGTGATGGTCACTCCAAAACATTGACTTGGTTAAGGTTGGGTTAGGTTTATTCTGATTTCATGTCAGATAGCGAGAAAATCATGCATATGTGTATTTTTATATAGTGTATGTAAACTTCTGGTTTCAACTGTATCTATCTATCTATCTATCTATCTATCTATCTATCTATCTATCTATCTATCTATCTATCTATATATCTATCTAGTCTATGGGATGTAGCAATAGGGAATGCAGAGGCAGCACTCAGTGCTAGATCATGGAGCCGAAAGGGACCAAAGGACCCTTTGCTATATAAGAAGACAACAGTACTGTAGATGGCATATGCACAGTGAAGTCACATTATAATGACCACCAGCTGATATCTAGAGTAACCGCTGTGTGCAGCACAGAAAGCAGTTAGACAGACGGGAGTGACTCAATTACGTCGGTTGTTACAGGTTTCTGGAGCCATGTTGACTACAGTGCATCCTCCAGCTGCTGGAGGTATAGGGGGAAGATCCATAGAGTGAACTGGATGATAGAGGTGCTCTCACAGATGCTTAGTTTGGTTCAAGTCTGGGAAGTTAGGGGGCCAGGGTAATACTTGATCATGCTCTTCCAACCAATGTCGGACATTTCTAGCTATATGACAAGTCATATTGTTTTGCTGGAATATCCCATCCACCCCACAAAAGACAATAAGCATACATGGGTGTCCGTGATCTGCAAAAAAGAATTTATACACAATACGGTTGAAGGTGTCTTCCATAAGGATGAGTGGACCTAGAGAGTGCCACAAAATCATTCCCTAAATCATAATGCTGTCACCACCTGCTTGTGTCCTTCCAGCAATGTTTTCAGGATGTTTTTTATCTTATGTTTCTAGCCCTACACAATAACATGCATCCGTTTCATGAAGCAGAAGACATGAATCATCAGAGAAGGCAACTCTTTTCGAGTTAGCAATGGTCCAATTTCTGTAATGCTATGAAAATTTGTAACTTCATTAACAGAGGTGCAGTGACCATCATTCTGCTTTGGAGCCCCATACACAGAAAGGTTCAGTGAATAGCTGTTTTAAACCACACATCTACTAGGTTGTCTCATTTTGGTGGTGAGCTGCTCCATTGTAGCGTGTCACTCCACCATCACCTTTGTAACCGATGTTCACTTCTTGCATCAATAGCCCGTGGTCCTCTGCAGCTTCCTTGTTGCTTATTCACAATGGCGCCATTTATCCACTAACATTACACTTTCACTCCAGCAGCTTGCGAACAGTTCACCTACTGCACAGTTTCAGAAATTCTGTCATCCTTGATCTGTAAGCCAAAAGTCATCCCTTTTTGTAACTGTAGTAAACTGTGCTGTCACCCACAACTTCAACGAGAGATATGTGTGCATACAGCCTATTTAGCACCTTATATAACCACCAGGGCAGCTCACCAGTTGTGACTTCCTTTATGAGCTACATGCTGCTGACATCAAAAGGAGGAAATTGGGATAATATGTGACTTGACTGTGTAGAAGATGGGGCCCCGGTTGCACATTTTGTATTAGGGCCGAGTAGCTTTAAATTGTTGTTTTCCACTCTCACTATCCCAAGTGTTCTCTGCAAAATGTATGTCATCTGAAATTATCTTTTAGTTATACATGCTGTATGCCGATTGTTTTATTGTAATGCCATAAAGTCCAAAGTTACAGCAGACATAACAATATCAGAAGAACAGAAGAACAAACAGCTGCAAAAATGCTATTTGTTTTACTTTTGTATATTATTCTCTACAACGCTTTATTGAGCATGTTCTTACATACTGTATTTTAAGGCCCACTCAATGCCAGAAGTCTGTATAGCATTCAAATTTTCCGTGTCATTTCTTTTAAACATGCTCACATAGTATAGACTTCATTGTAATGGGAATGTTTACCCGAAATTGATTTCTTTATTTGAATGTCTATTTCCTGAAAAATTTCTTAATGTCTATTTATGGAGATCCTTGCATAGATGCATAAATATAGTATGACATTATAAGATTCTGCCTGCCTTTAGCCTCCACTAGGGGGAGTTCATGAACTTAAAGGGGTTGTCTCACTATAAGGATTTCTTTTTATGTTAAAGATCTTGCAAAAACAAGTCACTTTGCAATATGTATCCAATAACAGTGTCCTATCTGTTCCTAGATATCCTAGACCTGTTTGATCTCTCCTGATAGGCTGCCAGCGCTGGTCGCTATAGCTACAGACCTGGTGTCTTCATCAGCTCTCAATACAGGCCAGTAGTAACCAGTGAACACGCTCCTTAATTTAAAAATGAAACTGAGAAAACAGAGAGAGGTAATATGAATCCATGTAGTGAGACAACCCCTTTAATGCAGGTTGTTTTATTATTGAGCTCTATGCACAAACAGTATGAGACAAGCTCCCCCTAGTGGTGGGTGCAGAAGGTTTAAAATTTTCTCAAAACTGCTCAGAATGTTATAATAAGGCATGCCCACCTTACTGATCCTCTGTCCGTCCTCTCAGAACAGGACTTACAACAGCTAAAACTCCATTTGTAGCAGCAGGGACTTGTGTTACATGACTTATTGTTTTAGAACATTCTGAGGTGTTTTGAAGAAAAAAAAAACATGTAATTATACAGAAGATTTATAGCTTCAAACACAATTACAATTAATTGAAACAGCCAGTGTCAGGCAGCAGCTGCCAAGGCAAATAGGATTATGGGGTGTATAAAAAGGGGCATAGATGCACATGATGGAAACATTATTCTCCCATTATACAAGTCACTGGTTAGACCACACATGAAACATTGTGTACAGTTTTGGGCACCAGTTCACAGGAAAGACATTGTAGAGCTTGAACAGGTACAAAGTGTTGTTATAATATAGATCATCAGGAACATATATATATATATATATATATACATACATACATACATACATATATATATATATATGTATATATATATATATATATATATATATATATATATATATATCTATATATATATATTTATACATATTTAAAATTAAATATATATATGTAATTAACCATAATCTGATAAACTTTCTGGGTATTGCAGTCCACAGTGTCCTTTTATTATTTCTGTTGCACTTCTTTGGTGTAGGAATATATATATATATATATATATATATACCTACACAAAGAAGTGCAACAAAATAATAAAAGGGCACTGTGGACTGCAATACCCAGAAAGTTTATCAAGATTATGGTTATTTAGTTTACAGACGGCTTTGGTGGGACACAATAAATATGTATAAACATACTGAAGGTCAATATAGAGATCTCTCTCAAGATTTATTTATACCCAGGACTATATCCAGAACAAGGGGGCATCTTCTACGTCAACAGAAAGAAAGGTTCTACATAAACATAGAAAGGGATTCTTTACTGTCAAATTGTAAAGTGCTGCGGAATATGTTGGCGCTATATAAATAAAGATTATTATTACTGTAACAGCAGTGAGACTGTGGAACTCTCTGCCAGAGGAAATTGTCATGGTGAATTCACTAACATAATTCAAAAAGAGTCTGGAAGCATAATAATAAGCGTAATAATATGACAAGTTATAGTGACTAGGATTCTGGAGAAGGGTCGTTGATCCAGGGATTTATTTTGATTGCCAGATTAGAGTCAGGAAGGAATTTTTTCCTGAAATGAGGACAATTGGCTTCTACCTCATGAGAGTTTTGCCTTCCTCTGGATCAACACTATAGCACAATAGGCTGTAGTGAATGGATGCTTGTCTTTTTCGGCCTTATAAGCTATGTAACTATGTAGCATAAAAATATTATTTACATTTTTTGCTTCTTATCGTTCCATCTAGTTATTGATATAATCACAGAAGCAAAATTGACTCAACAAGACTTTAAGGGGTATTCACATCTCACTATAAACATGTAGGGAAACATAATTAATTTTGACTATTATCAAATATATTTTCTGTTCTTGTGCTAGCTCACATTTAAAGCCAGACATCCTGCTCAGACAGTTGTCATATTTGTAGAAGCACCCTCTGCTGTAGAACCACCCACAACCTGTACGGAAAGTGGGAGCTAAAAGCCGGCTGTGAAGAGTGGGCTCTGTGAAAACAACATGGCGGGAAAACCCTTTTAAGCTGTCTAAAAAAAGAGACAATAAAATATAAAGTCACGAGATTGCCCTGTCAACCTTTGATTTTAAGTGTTTTGACTGAAGTGTGTAGGACTCATAAGCAATTAAGAATTACAGAAATGTTACTTAAATATTTTGTTATTTAGGTTGCAAAGAAAACATCAAGTTCACCTCCTCTAACATTTAGATATTTTAAGTGGAAGCTACAAAGAAACCCCAAACAACTGAGGTCAATTTTACATCACACAAAGGAACATTCCTTCCTCAGTCTACACTGGCAGTAGGATACATTTTCTAGATTAAAGTATTTTTATATTCTGCTTTAGAAAGTTAAATTGTGGAGACCTTGAGTTATAACTAAAATGTCTGGTACATTTACTGCTATTGATTCTGCTAGTACTGATCATTTAGATGGGGTATTTGTATAGATTAAAGCATATCTTATTAATTACATTAAGGGTGCATTTACATGACACAGACCGGTATTTAGTCTTTTTTTGTCACGCAGGGGGACGGCTTTTGTCCACGGTTTGCAGATTCAAGCCGTTCCCCTTCACACTCACATATTTATGTTTTGCCCGAAAACCTGGCGGAAGAATGAACATGTTCCAAGTTTTTAGGTACACTGGCGATGTCAAAAACTGTCTGGCGGAAAATCCGTGCAGTGTGGACTGCTGCATGGATTTTATATTTAAATTAATGAAAATGGTTGACAGTCGGTTTACAGATGGTTTTCAAATCCAAAAACTGTCTGTAAAACCGACTAAAAACCCTGCCGTGGGGACAAGCCCTTAAGTTACCAACCTACTATGGACAATGTAATGTTTTGCTTTAGTCTTGACTATTTTTAACTGCTGAATTAAAGGGATTGTCTCACTACAGACATTATGGCATATTAAGGCCCAAAACCTCTCCGTTCAGACCATCACCACTAAATTCATACCTCCCATTCATGTGTATGGGAGAGACCCAACCAACTCTCCTTTTAGAATGGAGAGGTTTCGGGACTCATTTAGAAAATAGATGCTGTCCCAAAGGTGGGATCTGGACCATTAGACATTAATGGCATTTCCAAGCGATATACCATCTATGTCTGTAGTGAAACAATCAGTGATATCACTTCAGCCCTAGTAAACACTAGTGTGGTATTGAGACTGAAATCCATCTCCCTTATCACCTTTCTACCTGCCATATCAATGGGGTTAACCTGTGTCACTCCTGCCAGAGCGGAATCCAACGGGATTGGACATGTCCACTATTTTTCCTTTAGCCAAGGATTTCAAATCTGTGGTGTCAAAAACAGTACTGTAGTTTGCTGTGTGATGTACAGCGTGGACTGGCCATTCGCATAAATGGCCATCAATTGACACAAATATTTTACTAAGGCATCCAATGTGGAGCTATATTTTTTAGTAAGGCATCCAATGTGGAGTTACATTTTTCTAGATAGTCGCATGAAAAATGTGAAAACTAGGTCATGCTACAAACACTTATAACAGATCTGATACAACTAATACAATTTATGATTCTGCCAACACTGAAATCTCAGTGTGCTGTAAAAAAAACAAAGGAAAAAGTCATAAGGTTTTTATCATTTCCATAAAAAAATTTTTGCCAAATCAATAAGTTACTCTACCCTACTGTGCAAGTACATAGGAGAGCAAAGTTTCATGTAATGCAGCTGCTCATAACTAGAGACTCAAGGCAAACTGATGCATACATGGGAAAAGATATGGGAGGTAGAATTTAAATATTCTTTATTTAGCCTCAAGTTAAAGCAGGAAATGCTACAAAATCATGGTAAATTCCTTAAGAGAAGGATTTATATTTGGTTATTAAGCTTTATTTACACGATATTTACTTACAAGAACCTGCAAATTCTAGTGGCATGTGCTTAGAATATACTTTTAATATACATTCCCATTAAAATGCTAATTCAGGAGCATGTTCCTATACACACATTTCCAGGAGAAATAAGAGCGGCACAGCAAAATGCAGAGTTATTGGAAAATATGCCCCAGTAGTGTTATTTGATTGGGAATACAACTTGCTAAAACAGACATGTCAGAAGAGCTAAAAGGTCCTTTTAAAAGTATGTGTGTCACGGATGCCCCTGCGATCCTCGGGTCCGGGGTCCGCTCACCCCTCTGCCCGCGCCACCAGTCACTTACCTGGCCACGCTCCTATCCCGTCCGTCTCTTTCCCCTGCCGCGTGCGGCGCCACCCCCTAGGGTGCACGCACGCCGGCAGTGTGAAATTTAAAGGGACAGTGCACCGGTAATTGGTCATTGCCGGGCACTGCTCCTATTTCAGTCCGGCCTCTTCCTAGCAGCCTTGCCGGATCTTTAGTGCTCATGCCTATCGAGAAAGCGTTCCTGAAAGCCCTGTCTTGTCTACCGTGTACCGATCCCGCTTGCTTACGTTTCCTGACCTCGAATCTTGCTGCCTGCCCTGACCTTCTGCCTGTCCACGTTCTCAAACCTCAGCCGCCTGCCCAGACCTTCCTGCCTGTCCCCGACTACGAGCCTGATTGCCGATTCTGTACCACGCTCACCCTTGGCCACCACCGCAAGCAAGTCCCGCCAGTGGAAGCGACCTGGTAGATTCCCGCCGCAGGCAGTCCATCCCGCTTTGCGGCGGGCTCTGGTGAATATTATTATTATTATTATTATTTATTTATTATTATTATGTATTATTATGTATTAATACCGGGACCTACTTCGATTCCACTCCCTGGCGTGGATTACGCCTTCGCTTGTGGTGGTCCAGTGGATCCACTACCAGACCGTTACAATGTGTTATATGTTTTAACCCCTTTTCTTGATATGTATGTATGTCATGATTGCCTACACACATGCTTTCCTCCATTACATGCTTTCCTTCTTATCACTGAAAAAATACAAATAAAAAAGTACACATAATTGGCATGAGTAACAAATTGAGCAATAAAAATTTCATTTTATTTTACTGCACAATGAACATTGCAATGATCAAAAATTCATATGAAACCCAAAATAATACCAATGAAAACGTCAATTCACCCTGCAGACAAAAGCCCTTAAAAACAGCTCTAGCTACATAAAGTTAAAAAAAGCAATGGCTCTCAGAGTATAGTGATTCATAAACATTTTTATTGCTATGTTTTAAAAAATGTTTTTATTGTGTAAAAGTGATAAAACAGAAAGAAACTATATTAACTGGATATTGCTGTGATCGTATCAACTCACAGAGTGAAATTAGCTTGTCATTTATACTCCATGGTGAGCGCTGTAAAAAAATAAAAAACACCAACAGAATAAATGTAATTTGCTCAACCTGTCTACCAACATCTAATATAAAAAGTAATCAAACAGGCATATTTACCTTAGAGTAGTACCAATGAAAATCTTATCTCACCCTGCAAAAAGCAAATCCTCACATAGGTTGCTTAATAGAAAAAAGTTATGGATCTACGAAAATGGCGATGAAAAACATAACTTAGACAGAATTTTTTGGTGTTAAAGTGATTTCCACTAGTAGCTAAGGGAATGTGCATATTTTACATTTAAACACATGGAAATCTCCAAAGGAGCATTTTATGCATTTTATGCCGCAGCCATGCCAGTGGCACCCAGGTTTGAAGTGTTTTTTTCAGAAATGTTTTTCTGTGCAGGACTATACATTGTATTTGGCACATATTTGCTTTTAAACTATATAAGGAGAAGTAGATACCTCCATTTTGGTTTCCTGCACCCGCCCACCTCCACAGGCTGTTATATCAATGCACTATGCTTTGAGAGGTTGGTGCTTTTTTTATTTTTCTCTCTGCATCTTGGAGGCCGTTTGGCACAGTGAGAGGTCTGAAGTTGACCCAGGTGAGAGATAATATAGAATAGGACCACCCAACTGAGATCAAGTTGTAAGCCGGGGGTGGCTTGAGCATTTTTTGGCCAAAAACATGCGGACCAAGAATCTCAAAGTTTTTTCATATATTGTAGATAGCATAAAATGCTCCTTTGGAGATTTCCATGTGTTTTTTTTGCCCTTTTTGCAGTGGTGTGCCACTGGTATTGGACTGTGGACATATGTATATGTGCCGCAGCCATGCCAGTGGCACCCAGGTTTGCAGTGTTTTTTTCAGAAATGTTTTTCTGTGCAGGACTATACGTTGTATTTGGCACATATTTGCTTTTAAACTATATAAGGAGAAGTAGATACCTCCATTTTGGTTTCCTGCACCGCCCACCTCCACAGGCTATTATATCAATGCACTAGGCTTTGGAAGGTTGGTGCTTTTTTTATTTTTCTCTCTGCATCTTGGAGGTCGTTTGGCACAGTGAGAGGTCTGAAGTTGACCCAGGTGAGAGATAATATAGAGTAGGACCACCCGCCTGAGATCCCGTTGTAAGCCGGGGGTGGCTTGAGCATTTTTTGGCCAAAAACATGCGGACCAAGAATCTCAAAGTTTTTTCATATATTATGTTACATTTACACCCCTGATGAAGCCTGTTTAGTGTGACATGCGTCGGGTAAGCTTATCCAACACATGTTTATTTGCCTTTTATGGGACACTGATATACACATTTGTCTTACCTCCTTATATTTGTTTTACCCTTCACATGTATTTAATTTTTTTGACTATCTCGATTTTTGTTGTATCCTGTTATTAACTTGTTCTATATTTTTATGCGTTTTTTTGAAAATATTTTTAATCTTATTTGTTCTATTATTTTGATTGTCCTTATCAAAAAACTTTGTATATTCTTCTAGCCCTTTCCATTTTGAAACATTTTCTTTGATTTTTCTATTTCTGTGTTTAGATGAACCTTGAGTTTACACCCATATATTGGGTATTGCCGTACTTTGGAAAAATTGCATAACAAAATTTGAACGGCTTTTTTGTTATGTATCACTTGAAAAATTAAAGATTTTGAGCGAAAACTACATATTATTGGAAAAAAATAAATGTTTTCATTTTCACTGCACTACACTAAGAAAAAAAGACTGGAAGAATCAAAATGTTCACTAAACCCCTAGATGAATTCTTTTAGGGGTGTAGTTTACAAAATGGCATCTTTTTGATATGTATTATGTGGTTTGCCATCTAAAGGCTTCTACAAACTTGAAATGGTGCCTGAGAAACATAATAATAAAAAGGAGGGCTCAAAGTATAGTAGCTACACCTTCATTCCTGAGACCTGTGTTTTAGACAAGTAGCCTACTTGGGCTCCATAAGGGTTATTCATAATCAGTTGAATAAATATTGTTGCATTTCTCTGTTTAAACCTCCTGAGTTTCAAAAAATAGATTAAAGGGGTTTTGCCACGAATTAAAATTGACATGGGAAGCTTGCAAATGAAATAACAAACATTTTCACCATTCATTATTATTAAATATTCTGCACCGTTTTTGTTTTAGCTGCTTCTTTAGTGATCCATTGTTTACAGCTCGTCTCCAGGGGATACGACCAGGGCTCAGAGTTCCTCAGTCCTGGCCAGACATGCTCAGACAACACTTCTCCTCTCAGGCAGCTACTGAGTGTTCAAACCCCAGGTGCTGTCACTCTACTCCCATCCTCTGAACTCCTTAGTAATTAGTCAAACAGTGCAAAAAAAAATGAAAAAAGAAACCTCGATCAGGTTTGTGCATTAATAAAGAGAAAAAAAACACAGGTTTGGTTCCTGCAGGGATTTGAACCTAGGACCGTTGTGCCTGCGGGCAAAAACTTTACCTCTCAGCTTCTCACAATGCTTTACATTAACAGACCTTTATTTGACTACAGAGAGGAAAGGCCTGGTGAGGTCAGCCTGCTGGGTCACAAGATATGCAATTCAACACACGCCTCCTTCTGAGCACACAGAGCTGAAGAGCTGGATGCAGGATGTATGAAATGAGATTGTGGCAAAATCCCTCTAAAATGTAAGAATTGGCAAAAAAATATTTATTTTTTATTAAATTTCACTTCCACTTGCTGAATCTGTATTGAATACTCTAAGGCATGCCATTTTTAAAATGCCGTGATTTATGGGGCAGTCTTACATGCAAGGCTTTTTAAAGCCACATGAGAACTTAACTGGTCTCTTAAATTATTAAGTTTTGGAAATTTAATACATTTTAAAAATTTGCTAATGAACTTATAAGCCTCCTATAATTGTAAAAAGATTAAAGAACATCCAACTTATTAACTATTTTGTGTGGTTTTACTATCCGTCTTTGTCACAAATGAGTGGGTAGTGGACCCGCTGCGCCACTACAAGGCTTACTCAGAGGGGCGTAACTAAGTGGTCATCGGGTTCTTTATAAAGCCTTTAATGGTAAGGATGGCTAAACCCTTATGGTCAGCAGGTATGACCTCAGAGCAGTCCCTAGCAGTGGCAGCTGACCCCATACAGACCAGAGAGCGCCAAGGCAGACACCACAGTGACATATACAAGGACACAGAGAACAGAAGAGACATAGAACAGATAAAGATGGAGGCCAAATTAAACACATAAAACAGACATGAAATGGAAATGCATGGACTAGCAAAGACAAGAACAAGACTGGGAGTACAGACAAGAAAGGTAGACAGACTAGAGACACAGACATGGACAAAAGCAGGAAACACTGACAATAACAAGGCTAAGAATACAAGCATGACTAGAAACACAAGCATTAAAGGAATACAAGAAAGGAACTAGGAAAACAGATAAGGACCAAACAGGACTATAAAGACAGACCAGATAGAGTCACCAGAGCTAAGTATACACCAAGATTCAGGCCTGGAGTATGGGGAGGAGTCGGTTTATAACTCCACAGGTGCAAGGGGATTGGCAGGGAAAGCGCAACCCCACTGCACTCCATGGGAATAAATAAGAGTAGTAAGTGTCCGCGCCTCCATATAGAACAAGAGGGAGATAAGGACAGCAGTCACAAGATGGTGGAGCAGCAAAGTCAGCATGGGGGAAGCCGTACAGGAACTGTAAGCGGCTAAAAAGGTAAGCAGTGACGTGAAAGTCTTAAAAGATGAAAAATTAAAATTTTGAAAACTGCAAATTCTTTTCATATTTTTCACAAATAAATACATAATATATCAACCCAAAATGTCAGAAAGAAACAATCTGAAAATCAGCTAGGTAATAAAACCATTCCAGAGTTATTACCTCTTTAAGTGACAGATTTAAAAAAAATGGGGTTCCATCTTTGAGGCCAAAAGTGGCTCCACGCTTAAGCAGTTAAATGTATGTGCCGATGCATTCTTATTCCAAATTCCTATCCTGTTGAATACCATACTGTATATGTTTTCCTTACATTTTATTATTTCTTAAAGGTTTTTTTTATTAAGTAACTATTTAAAGCTTTTTTTATTGCATTCTCCTTCACACTTATGTTTGCTTATTATTTATTATAGCAGTTAGAAAATCACATATGTGAATTTACTGTTGGTTTCTTAATATTATGAAACATATGAAATTAGTTACACAAACATGATTTAACAACTCTTTTTAATTTGATTTAATATAATCTGTTACTTTTAGAGGAAATTAAGCTTTAATCTCAGTTGATTTGTAGATAATTTATACATATATGCCAGTCATGTATTCATGCTCCTATAAATAAAATATTAATCATCTAACCATATGGGCCATTAAATGTAAATTCTTCCTTCACTTGTACCCAGGGCAGGAACGTCATTCATGGTGTTTTTAATTGTTTTCTCACTTGTAACTCACAAGTGCTAGCTTTTTCTAGATTCACATTGCTCTCCAGTTCACCATTACCAAAACTGTCCTTAGCCACAGTTGTTCTAAAAAAGAGACCTCAGAATCCTAGTTTTTAATTTCTACATTTTATACTACTTTCTCCCAAACACACTTTACTGCTGCTCTTTCTTATCTTCACGATATCTTAACTTAAGCTTAACCATTAATGCTAGTGTTGAGCGATTTTTATCGACAAAGTTGAAATCGGCAAGGTTTTTATTATGATCGAAATTTCCAGATCATGCGATAATTAAAGTTAAAATCTGTGCATCATCTATTAAGATCGCGCCTTTTTCGGCGCTTCCTGTAATTTTGGCGGCCAGCAAATGAGATTACAGAATAGAACAGGGTGAGATGTGTGTGCGACGTCATGACTGGGATGTGTATGGTTGCGATTGGCTGGAAAAATTACATGACCTCGTTTTACATAGAACAGCGTTTTTCCTGTTTCAGCCTCAGTGTCTCTCAGCGTCTCATAGGGATAGGACCTGCGCTCTCCCTGTGGCCAAACACCCCAGCGAAATTAGTCTATTTCTGCACAGAGAAACCTCTACAAATTAGTTTGTGATCCCTTCCAATTTAGTTAGATTAGAGATTTGAACATTTTATATAGTTAGCTACAGAATTTTAAAGCAGCATCTACCGCTGTAAATTCACGGCGGTGGGAGCGGAGGGGGAGGGGGGGCCCGCGGGCGAACACAGAAAAGCTCTATCTATAAAGAACACTGGATAAAGTTCACCAAGACTTAGTGTAGACATTGTAGTGGAATATCTTTATTATTAACTTTTTTTGCTATTGAAATATTTCCGGGATTTTGGGCAGCCTGAACTATATTGGATAAACATAATTTCTAGTAACGGGCAGTCTCTTTGTTAGCTGCAAAACTCCATTTTTATTATCAGTATACTTTTTCAGATAGGTGTTCAATTTTACCCATTAAACCTGTGACTGTTGATATATCCACCTTGCACTTAAATTAAAAAACCAGCAATCTTGTAGTCAGCACAGGTTGTTTGTTGCCAAAAATACCGTGTATCGTACGAAAACATCACAGTTACGGTATTTTTTGACTTTTGCGCACCCCAGTACTATTCATTGACGCAGCATCCTACGTAAATCTGAAAACAGCAACTCTATATTCACCACAGGTGAATTGAAAGGTGCAAAAAATACAGTTTATTATATCAAAACATAACAGTTACGTGTTTTTTGTTTTTTTGCGCACCCAGCACTGTTCATTGACGCAGCATCTACGTAAATCTTAAAACAGCAATTCTATATTCACCACAGGTAAATGAAAGGTGCAAAAAATACCGTTTATTATATCAAAACATAAATTTAACGTGTTTTTTGACTTTTGTGCACCCAGCACTGTTCATTGACGCAGCATCTACGTAAATCTTAAAACAGAAATTTCTATATTCACCACAGGTGAATTGAAAGGTGCAAAAAATACCGTTTATTATATCAAAACATAACAGTTACGTGTTTTTTTACTTTTGCGCACCCAGAACTGTTCATTGACGCAGCATCTACGTAAATCTTAAAACAGCAATTCTATATTCACCACAGTTGAATTGAAAAGGTGCAAAAAAATACCGTTTAAATTATATCAAAACATAAACAGTTACTGTTTTTTTGACTTTTGCGCACCCAGCAACTGTTTCATTGACGCAGCATCTACGTAAATCTTAAAACAGCAATTCTATATTCACCACAGGTGAATGAAAGGTGCAAAAAATACCGTTTATTATATCAAAAACATAACAGTTACGTGTTTTTTGACTTTTGCGCACCCAGCACTGTTCATTGACGCAGCATCTACGTAAATCTTAAAACAGCAATTCTATATTCACCACAGGGTTGCAAAAAATACCGTTTATTATATCAAAACATAACAGTTACGTGTTTTTTGACTTTTGCGCACCCAGCACTGTTTTATTGACGCAGCATCTACGTAAATTTTAAAAACCCAGCAATTCTATATTCACCACAGGTGAATTGAAAAGGT
Organism: Phyllomedusa bahiana; assembly: GCA_025379985.1. Taxonomy (NCBI): domain Eukaryota; kingdom Metazoa; phylum Chordata; class Amphibia; order Anura; family Hylidae; genus Phyllomedusa; species Phyllomedusa bahiana. The sequence continues at coordinate 17,359 of JAODAL010035553.1, read as the reverse complement.
GCAAAAAATATCGTTTATTATATCAAAACATAACAGTTACTTTTTTTTTTGATTTTTGGGCGCACCCAGAAACTGTTCATTGACGCAGCATCTACGTAAATCTTAAAACAGCAATTCTATATTCACCACAGGTGAATTGAAAGGTGCAAAAAATACCGTTTATTATACCACAACATAACAGATACGTGTTTTTTGGACTTTTGCCCATCCAGATTTTGTTGATAGACACCTTGCAGTTAAATTTGAATCCAGCAATTTTGTTTTGATTAGAGGGAATTGAGAATAGCTGGTGATTTGCCGCTTTTAATAAAGATTTTCCCAAAAAACTATTCCATACCTTCTCAAATTTTTATATTTCTGAACATGGAGCGAAATGCAGGTGGTAAGCGAGCAAAGAGGGGGGTACACATGGAGGTAGAGGTACGAGAGAAGGTGCTCCTTCCAGTGCTGGCGACAACACCATGCCAGCGGATCGTAAAGTTGCAGGACCGTCAGGCCTGTCATCGCTGGGTCAGGGCCCTGTGAATCTAAGTAACGAACAACGTCGCCAATCTGTCCTTCAGTGGTTAATGCAACATGCATCTAGCATCTTACCTCCTCGTCCCTCGCAGTCAACGGCCAAAAAATGTCATCATCAGCATCATCAGCATCTGTCCAACATGAAGCACCCAAATGTCAACTCGTGTAACCCACCACTGTGGATAATCCATTGTCTGAAGACTTCTTTGATGACAAAATGCGGTTGGGTCCCGAAAGCATGTTAAAAGATCAAGAGGATGATTTAGTCTGCTCTGACGCCCAGTTAAATGATGCCATCAGAGGAGGTGAAGGAAGCCGGTCAATCGGCAAAAATCCCGGGCGGTCGGCAGCGCCTTGCAGTGCCCCTTGCTTGTAGCCCGCAGCTTCTGGATGCAGAAAGTCAGGACGACCAAGTCACCTGTGTTGATGATGATGATGATGACGACATTGCGGATCCATCCTGGTCTTTTTCCACAGAATTTGCTTGCGGGCGCTTCATCAGTGGATGAGGAGGAAAAACGATGGGGTAGTGTCAAAACGGGTCCCCCCCCCAAAAAGGGAGAGGGCAGTCCCCAGAAGTTTCCCCTGATATGAATTCCGCCAGCCACGGTCAGCGCAAACCCCGCTCCTCGCTTATCGCCCCTCAAAAAGGTCCAGGACCTCTCAACCTGGGCCTTCTTTGACAAGCCTCTGATTCACCCAGCAATGTCATATGCCGCCTTTGCCGTAAACGCATAAGTAGAGGCAAGAACCTTAAGTGGTTAACCACCACCAACAATGTCAGTCACATGCAGCGAATGCATGAGTTGAAATGGAGGGAACACTTGGCCAAAAAAGGCCAACCGACGCCGGGCCTCCAACCACTGTCACAAACCCCCTGTCTCCGCTCCTCCGCCACCACCAAGCGTTTTCCCCAGCTGCCCATGTCTCTCAGAGTCATGATCAGAGATCAGCCTCCGCTTCAGCCTCCACCGTCGCCCGAGTACCACCAGCACCACCAGAGACCCATCCTACCCCTTCTCCTTCCGCCAGTTTGACGACCTGCAAGCCGTACAGCGGCCGCTAGTAGCCACCCTTCTGTCTTCCAGGTTTGGGAGCAGAAGAAACACTTTAACCCAAACCATCCCAAAGCCAAAAGCCTGAATGTCGGCATTGCCAGGCTTTTGGCCTTGGAAATGTTGCCTTTCCGTCTGGTGGACACAGATGGGTTCCGCCACGTCAATGCCCCCGCTTGCCCCCAATACCAGATGCCGAGCAGGCATTTCTTTGCCAGAAAAGCCGTCCCTGCCCTGGCCAGCCACGTGTCATCTAAAATTTCAAGCGTGTTGTCTGCATCTGTGGGCCGGAAAAGTCCACTCCACCACCGACACATGGACTAGTAAAGCACAGCCAAGGCCGCTAAACTCTGTGACAGCTCACTGGGTTTAGCTGGGTGGATGTCTCTGGGGGTGACGGTGGCTCTCAGGCTCGGCGCACGCTCTTCAAAACCGCAGGGATGGTGGCAGGGGCTCTTTCCCCCAAGGTCCTCTGGTGGCATCACGTGCCCAAGACCACCAGGGCGTTGTTGAAATTACTCTGCCTTGGAGACCGTCCACACACAGGTCAGAAGCTGTGGACGGCTCTAAGCAACGAGACCGAGTGCTGGCTGGGTGACAAGAACCTTGTGCCAAGCAAGGTGGTGTGTGATAACGGGCGAAATCTGCTGGCCGCCCTTAAGATCGTAGGCTGGAGCACATCCCTTGCCTGGCACATGTCCCTGAACCTTGTCGTCCAGAAATTTCTAAAGAGCTATCCGGATCTGGACTGCCTACTGATGAAGGCTCGAGGTCTGAGTTCGCACTTCCGCCGTTCGCACCCCGCTTCGTCCCGCCTGGCTGCGTTGCAGCGTCAGCTCGGCCTCCCCGTCAACCGTCTCATTGTTGACGTGGCAACACGCTGGAATTCCACTCTCCACATGCTCCAGCGATTGTGGCAGCAGCGCAATCCATTTCGCAGTACGAAGTGACACATTGGGCCCGACAAGCAGCGGTAACGGACCTCGGAGTGTTGAACCACTGAGAGTGGAGGCAGGTGAAAAGAGCTCTGCACCATCCTTGCCAGTTTTGAAGAAGCCACCAAAATGGTCAGTGCGGACAAGCCCTTGTCAGCAAAGAGCATTGTGGTGATCTTAGTTCTGGAACGATCGTTGGACACTCTGAAACAACAGGTCCCCGCCAGCGACGGAGGAGGAACGGACACAGAAAGCGGACACGGAGCCTTTCTCTCCGTCAAATCCACAAGGCCCGACAGTTTCACAATTTTTATCGTCCTTCATTAGGCAGTGGTTCGGGGTCCAGACTAGGCAAGGTTGCACATCAGCTCTCAGGGTGCATCATCTCAGGCAATCAGGACTCTGTTGAAGCTTTGCAGGAGGCAGCGGAAGAGGAGGAGGAGGAGGAGGTATTCCTAGACACCGATGTTACCGACGTCCCTGCCTTGGAAAGAGGGTCGCGCGCATTTGAGGCGGAGGAGGGAAAATGAGGAAGATCATTTTGCTAGTGCCCCTCGACCCAGAGGCTTGGGAAATCAAGGCTCCACTCTCACAGATGCTTGGAGGCTCCATTTTCCCCCAACATTTATCCTCGCAATAAGGCCATCAAAATGAACAACAGTTACTGGTTGGCCACCCTCCTGGATCCCCGGTACAAAACAAAAATCAGCACTTTCCTTCCCCCCCCACCCAAATAGAGAGTAAAATGCGGGAAAAATGGAGACCTTGCTGATTGATCAACTGAGACATCTGTTGCGTCTGCTTCACGTTCCCCAAATGTCACGGTGGAACAACTCAGCGACGTACAGCAAAAAGGTGCCAAGCAGGCGTAGCGGCAGCACAGGCAAGGTGGCAGAAGCCTAATGGGTGACCTCTGGCAACTTTGTTTAAACCCCCTCACCAACGCATGCAATGCAGGGCACACATCCAACACACAGAGATCAGCTTAAGATCATGGTGCACGACTATCTGCGTCTCAACAACCGATGTTTTTGCATGTGTTCCGGACCCAATAGACTGCTGGTATCCAAAATGGACGAATGGCCCGAGCTGGCTCCTTAAAGCCATAGAGGGGTTTCCTGCCCACGCCAGCGTCATATCTGAGCAGACCTTCAGCACAGCTGGAGGAGTCATTACAGACAAAACGCATCCGCTTTCAAAGATAATGTTGGATCGTTTTTACTTTCATCAAGATGAATCAGGCATTGGATCTCTGATGATTTTTGTGGCCCCAATTGCCGAGGTCACCGATTAGTTGCCATCTACTTCACATTCATTTTCAAACAGAAATGGTCCTCTTAAAAAACTTTTTTTTAAAATGATCATTTCTTACTGCAATTTTTATTCTCTTTTCCCAACAGTTCATTTTGCTGGTTTTGCTGTGAGGAGACTGTAAAAGACAGCAAGGTTTTTCATGACAACACCGTATTCCATTTCCCTCACTTAATCTTAAGAATTTTTTCGCATTGTCAATGGTTTTTGAGGTCATGTTGCTGTGAGATACAGCAATAATCATGGTCCCTTTTGGAACAGAAATGTGACTTCTAATGACATTTCCCTCACAATTTTTAATAGTGGCTGAGAAGTCATATTTAATAATTTTTGGGGTCATGTTGCTGTGAGATACAGCTATAATTATGGTCCTTTGGAACAGAAATGTGGTTTTCTAAGTGGCTTTTTCTCCCTCACAATTTTTAACAGTGGCTTGAGAAGTCATTTTTATAAATTTTTTTGGGTCATGCTGCTTTGAATGCAGCAATAACTAAGGTCCTTTAAAAAAAATTTTTGGTTTCTAACGATATTTTTCTTCACAATTGAACCAAGTGGCTAAAGGGGTCATGCTTTCAATTTTGGGGCATTTAGTTTGGGGACAATGCAGCATACAACGGGTCCTATTCTAAAAAATGTTGTTCTAACAGACATTTGTTCTTCACAATTGACCAAAGTGGCTCAAGGGTCATGCTTTGAATTTTTGGGGGCATTTTGCTGTGACATGCAGCTATACTAACAGGTCCTATTCTAAAAAATGTTGTTTCTAACAGACATTTGTTCTTCACAATGGTCAAGAGGGGCTCAAGGGTGATGGTGCTGTCAGAAACAGGAATAGGTAGGACACTGGTTAATGGCACATATTGAAAAAATGACTTGTTTTTGCAAGATCTTTAACATAGCAACAATCCCTGTATTGAGACAACCCATTTAATACAAAGAAAAAAAAGAAACAAAGACATGGTTTATTCCATCCTATTTTAAAAATGTGTTTCTAGAATTAAAGTACTTTAAAAAACTTGCATGTACAAAATAGCTGTACAAAAAATTCCTCCGAAGTGTACCAGGGAGGTACAGGACAACTAGACCAGATGTAGGTTAGTCAGAGGACATGGAGTATTGATCACCGACAGAGAACAAAGTACAGAGACCATTTCCTCCACCAACGTTGAGTAAAATGAGAAAAAGAATGCCAAGATAAAGGGCACCTTGGGGGTAACAGGAGCGTTAACCACCATATTTCCAAGTGAAGCTCAATTGGGCCCCCCCTCATACAGAGGGGCAAGCGCTACCCAGGTATTGACTGTGTACAGAGGAAGGCTGGAGTTCTCACACTTCCGCTTCCGCACTCTGCTTCAGCACGACAGTTTTCGTTTGGCTGCGTCATCAGGGCATTTTAACCTGCGTGTTAAAAAAATGACGGGCGCCACCTGGGCTTTTACCGCACCCACTGTAACTCCGGCCCGGGTCATGCTGTGGCCCCCGGGCGTATAGTCTGTCCAGTGAAACTAAAACTGTGTTAAAAGACTCCTTTTTTTTCCCACTTTTTAAAATGTGGGGGGGGGGGCAGCAGGTTTGGGGCTCATGCTGTGGCCCGGACAGGGGGATGTCAAAATGTCCCTGAAACTAAAATGGGGTTTTAAAGATTTTTTTAAACCCTTTTTTTTGGGGGGGTAATTGGGGGTTTTTGGGATGGTGGGGGTTTGGAAGGGGATATAATGTATTTGGGGGGGTTTAAAAATTTCCTTTTTTTCCGGGACTTTTTAAATTTGGGGTCATGCATTTTTTTGGGCCCTGCTTGGGCCCAGGGCTTAGTCAATGTCCAAGGGAAACTAAAAAGGTGGGTTTAAAGACTCCCCTTTTTCCGCATTTTTTAAAATTTTGGGGGGGCATCAGGTTTGGGGGCCATGCTGTGGCCCAGGACAAAATATAGTCAATGTCCAGTTCAACTAAAAGGTGGTGAAAGACTCCTTTTTGCGGCACTTTTTAAATGTGGGGTCATGCAGGTTTGGGGGGTCATGCTCGTTCCAGGGCATGGATATTCAATGTCCCTTTTTTAAGTAACAGATGGTTCAAATCATACTGCCTTCTGGCACTTTTTTAATTTGTGGGTGGCAGGATTAAGGGGCAGGCTGTGGTACAAGACAGGGATAGAAAAAGGTTTGACTTTTTTTTTGTATTTTTTTAACCAAGTGGTTTCCTAAGATGACCGTAAATCCATTTGACTGTTGTGGATGTTAATTATCAGCTTCTCCAGCTTGTTTGGGTTGTAATAAATGAAGGTTTGTTTGCTCTCGGCATAGACTTTAATGGTCATCGCGCAGAATCGATGCTCACTATCGAAAAACCTTATCGATAGCGGCCGACTATCGACTATCGGTCGATCTCGATAGCCAACGCAATCGCTCAACACTAATTAATGCAAGCACCTTGTCACGGCCCCTCCTGCTCCCCGGCCCGCGGGGCACAACCGAGAGTACCCCCTGTCCTGGGGTGCCCACCCCGGGGTCCGGGTGCCGCCGCTGGCCGCGGACGAGCCGGGGGGCTGCCCAACTGCCCAGGGACTCACCTAACCTCGCGTCCTGAGCCGTCCGCGCCCTGCCGTCCCGGGGCGCTGCGAGCCTGTGTTCCTAAGGCGCGCGCAAGTGCGCCTTCGTTCTCGTGGTATTTTAAGGGCCAGCGCCCCGTAATTGGCTAATAGGTCCTGGCGCTTCTCCGCTTAAGTAAGTACTGTCCCACGTAACACTCCTTGCTGGATCTTATGTTTCCTCGTTGCTTAGCTAAAGCGTTCCGCAAAGATGGAAATCATCTCTCGCCTTTCCGTGAACCAGACCTCTTGCTAACGTTTCTCGACTCTGAACCTCTGCCGCCTGCCCTGACCTTCCTGACCGTCCACGACCACAAACCTTTGCCCGCCCTTTCCTGTCCTGCATTGCCTGCCCACGACTACGAATCTCGGACTAGTAGTTAACGATTCGCAACCAAAACGCTGCACCTCCGCTGCACCGCCGCAATCAAGTCACGTCAGGGACGACCTGGTACCTCACGCCCCCTTTTTTTTTTTTTTTTAAAAAAAAAAATTTTTTTTTAAAAAAATTTTTTAAAAAAAAAAAATTTTTTTAAAAAAAAAAAAAAGGGGGGGGGGGGGGGGGGAAAAAAAGGGGGGGTTTTTTCCCCCCCCCCCGGGGGGCCCCCCCCCCCGGGGCCCCCCCCCCCCCCCCGGGGCCCCCTTTTTTTTTTCCCCCCCCCGGGGGGGGCCCCCCCGGGGGGGGGGGGGGGGTTTGGGGGGGGCCCGGGCCGGGGGGGGGGGCCCCCCCCGCCCCCCTTTTTTTTTTTCCCCTTTGGCCCCCCCCCCCGGGGCCCGGGGGGGGGGGCCTTGGTGGCCCCCAAGGGGGGGGGGGGGCCCCCCCCTTTTTTTTTTTTTTTTTTTTTAAAAAAATTTTTTTTGGGGGCTTTTTCCCCCCCTTTTTTTTTTTAAAGGTTCCCCAACCCCCCTTTTTTTTTTTTTTGGGGGGGGCCCCCTAAAAAAAGGGCCCCAAAATTTTTTTCCCCCCCTTTTTTTTTTTTTCCCCAAAACCCCTTTTTTTTTTTCCCCCCCAAAAACCCCCGGGCCCCCCTTTCCCCCCCTTTCCCCCCCCCCCCCCCCCCCCCCCCCCCCCCTTTGTTTTTGGGCCCCCCCCCCCGGGGGCCCCCCCCTGGGGGGGGAAAAATTTTTTTTCCCCCCTCCCGGGGGGGGCCCCCCCCCCCCCCCCCCCCCCCGGGGGGGGGGGGGCCCCCAAACCCCCGGGGGCCCCCCCCCCTTTTCCCCCCCTTTTTTGGGGGGGGGGGCCCCCCCTTTAAAAAAAAAAAGGGGGTTTTTTTTTTTTTCCCCCTTTCCCCTGGGGGGGGAAAAAACCCCCCCCGGGGGGGGCCCCCGGGGGCCCATTTTTTCCCCAAAAAAAAATTTTTTTTTTGGGTTCCCCCCCTTAAAACCCCCCCCCCTTCCCCCCCCCCAAAGGGTTTCCCCCCCAAATTTTTTTTTTTGGGGCCCCCCAAAAAAAAAAAACCCAAAACCAAAATTTTTCCCCCCCTTTTCCCCCCCATTTAAATTTTTTTTTCCCCCCAAAAAAGGGCCCCCCCCCCCTTTTTTGGGCCCCCCTTTTTTTCCCCCCCCCCCCCCTTTTTTTTTTGGGGGGGGGAAAAAAAACCCCCTTTTTTCCCCCCCCCCCTTTTCCCCGGGGTTTTTTCCCCCCCCCCCCCGGGGGGGGTTTTTTTTTTTTTTTCCCCAAAGTTTTTTTTTTGGGGGGGGGGGGGAAAAATTTTTTTTTTTTTTTTTTAAAAAAGGGGTTTTTTTTTGGTTGGGGTTTTTTTTTTGGGGGCCCCCTTTTTGGGGGGCCCCCCCTTAAAAAACCCCCCCCCGGGGGGGGGGGGGGGCCCCTTTAAAACCCCCCCCAAAAATTTTTTTGGGGGGGGGACCCCCCCCGGGGGGGTTTTTCCCCCCCCCCTTTTAAAAGGGGGGGGCCCGGGGGGGGGGCCCCCGAGGTCCCCCCCCCCTTTCCACTGGGTGGGGTGGGACCTATGCGGTTTTTTTCGCAAATTCCGTACCCCTGGGCTTTTTCGGAAAGCCTCGCATGAGGGAAACCCAATGCCCCGCCCTCCCTGCCGCTTACCTTCCCCAAGAAGGGGGGTTTCCCCTTGTCCCAGCAAGGTAAAAAAAAGAACGCCTTTGGGGCAAACAAAGAAGACCCCACCCCGTTCCATCCCTAAAAACGAATTAAATACATCCCTAGCTTAACTTCCCCGGTAATTAAGTTTTAAGGGTTTTTTTGTTTCGCGGAGGAAAAAAGCCAGGAGGAGCCTTTTTTCCGCCAAAAGAAAAGAAGACCCCTCCTGAGCTCCCCCGTCCTCCGGTGCGCCGATTCCCCCAAAACCTGGCTTTCCCCTGTGGTTTTTTTTTTTTTTTTTTCCCAGCAATTCTCCTATTCCACCCTCCCCTCTAACCTCAGAAGGTGGAACCCGATGCCAAGTTTTGGAGATCGGGCTCAAACTTAAACGGAGCCCAAGAACTTGAAACCGCCCCCGTCGGGCAAAAGAGAAAAAGCGATGGCCCCTCTAACTGCCGCCAGCCCCGGGACCCACTTCCCAGAGGAAAACCTGGTCCTTCCTTTCCGTCCCTCCCAAAGCGTCCCCGGGGAAAAACCTCCCCCCTCCTCCAACCTAAGGTGGCCGTGGGGAGAGGAGGCCCCCCTAGTTGGGCAAGTTTTTTTTCCCTCCCCTCTCCAAACGTCCTGAGATGATGCCAGTAGAGGGTGGGACTTCTGAATTGCCCCTGGTCCCCTTTCGTTTTCCAGAAGGTTCTTTATTTTTGTCTGCCCTTCCCTGGAAACCCTCCGGGATCTGGCCCGGGAACTTCAATCCCTTAGCCTCGTTTTTTTGGTTAACCCCGTAAACCCGCAAATACCTGTAAAAAGTTACCCACCCGGCTTTGAAGGAAACCCGCTGGCTTATTCTCCCCTTCCGGTCAGTGGGGGAGCCTCCCCTCACTTGAATCCCCATCCCGGTACATAAAACCCGGTCCCGGGTGGGGGGGACTCCTTGTTACCGTGGTGGGGGGGGGCCTTTTTTTTCCTGCAATAAAGAAGAGAATTAGGTTTTTTCCCACCGTTTTTTTCTGGTCCCCCGGGCTTCCCTCGGCTTATCCTCTTTTTTGGGCTTCCCTTGGGCCCTGCAAGGCCAAAACCCGCACCCTATGCTCGTATTTGGAAGACGGGCTAATTTCCTGGCCCGTTGGGGACCGGAATGCAAGAAAACCGCTGCCTTGAGGTTTACCTCGCCCCGGTGGGCTAAACCAACTTCCTCCCCCGCTCCCCGCCTTTGTCCCCCACCCCAAAGAAAACCCTTGCCTGGGGCCCCCCCTGCCGGCCCCGAAGTTTTAACCAGGAAAAACCTTTGAGGGGATGTAATCCTCCGGAGAAAGGAGGGCCGGATTTCCCCCGCCTGCCAACCCCACAAATCGGCCTTAAAAAAAAACGACTATGTCCCCCCCCCCTAATGGGGGACCTCCTTGCCCCCAGGAAACCCAGTCCCCCCCCTCCGCCCGGGGGAGGGTCCCCCCCCCTTTACCCCCAAACTTGTTCCCCCGTGGCCCGTGAGGAACCCTCCCAGGCCCCAAAAGTTCGGCCCCCTACATTCCCCGGAAGAATCAGCAAGAAAAAGGAATTCCCGGGGGTGGGGTAGCCCGTAAGTCCTCCCCCCCGTTCGTAAGACTCCCCAGCCGGGAGCCGGGTTTTTTTTTTTTTTTTCTTTCCCGTGCAGAAGAAGGATGGTTTTTTTTTTTTTTTTTTTTTTTTTTTCCCCTCCTTTCCGTCCCGTGGGGGGCAATAGATTTTTAAATAAAAGGGGTCCTAAACAAAGAAATCACCTTGAAAAACCCGCCCTAACAAAACCCACTTTTCCACCCACTGATCCTTAGGAGTCTTGTTTTTTTGACCCGTCCCTTCCAATGGGGGGCTTAGAGTAATTTTTTCCCAAGTTTGGGATTTTTCTTACGGGGTGGGCCTAACACTACAAAACCTCATCAAGATAATTTCCGAGAAGGGGACGAAATATGGAAAAAAACGGCAATTTCCCCCCAAACCACACGAGGAAAAGAACCACGGAAAACAACTCTAATATCCTCACGTGGGAGAAAAATGGCCCCCCTTTTTGGGCTATTTGCCCAAAAAAACGCCCCCCCCGGCCCGTTTTTTCCCCAGGAGTTTTTTTTCAAATGGAACCGTGGGGTTTCCGGGAACCCTTGGCCCTTGTACACCTTTCCGTCCATTTGTTTTAATTACCTGGAACCCGATTATCTTTTGATTTTTTTTTCCCCCCTGACATACAAGGCCACACCGGAGAACAAGTTGGGCCGCCATTCCCCCTGCGACCGCCCCCCCTGCCCCCCGGAAAAATACCAAAACCCCGAACTGTAATGCTAAACCTGGAAGAAAGTGGGGTACGGTTTTTTTTTTTTTTTTTTCCAAACCCCAGGCGCCAAGGCCCCCATTTCCCCTTTTTCTGGGGTTTACATTGTCTCTGGATTTTCCGAGGTCCCCCCCCCCTTCATAATTGGATCCCTTGCAAAACTCCCTCCAGCGATCCCAACAGTGGGGGCCCGCCGCCTCTGGTCCCCGGTTCCCCCCCTTCCGGGCCGATCCCAAACGTTTTTTTTTTTTCCCCTTAGGATTTCGCCAAACTACCCTTACCTACCGGCAAAAGTTTTTTTTTATTTTTCCCCCCACTTTTTCCAACTGTAAAGTTGGCTTTTTTTGCCTTCCCCATTTGTGGGGGTGGGGCTCTCTAACATCGACAAAAAGACAACGAAAAACAAACCTCACCCGGAAAAAGAAACCTAAAGTCCTAGATGGGTTTTGGGGGGGGGTCCCCCATCTGCCCGAGGAAGCGTTTCTCCCCAATTTAAAAGTCTGCCCCTTTTCCTCCCTCCCGCACCCATTTATTTTTTGTTCCCGTTCCGGATTTCTGGAAAGAGACCCCCTTCCCAGCCCTGGGGAAGGTTTAGAATTTTTTCCTCTTCCCCCGTTTGGGAAGCAGGGGCGGTCCCCCCCTCCTTGCTCTTGGACCAGAAGGGCCCCCTAAAGCCAAACCCCGTCCTACATTGCGGTTTTTTTTAATTTTTTTTTTTTTTTTCTTTAAAAGACCTTTCTCTTCGGCAGAACGAAACTACGCCCATTGTGAGAATCGGGAGCTTTTTTGGCCATAAAAAAATTTTGGCCCCCCCCCTCTGGAGGAGTGGCGACCATTCTTCCTTTGAGGGGAGCATTCCGACAATCCCCTATATGAAAAAACCGTCTTTTTTTTACAGAAACCATAAAATAAAAAAAATTCTTGCAAATACCTTACAGACGGCTCAGGCGCCTAAATCCTCCTCCCGCCCAGGCCCGGTGGGTCCCTCCTTTTTTTTTTTTTCTCCTCGTTTTTGATTTTTCAAGAGATCCAACTTTTTCCGACCGGGGCACCGAAAGGAAAAAAAAAATTAATCAAGGGAGGGCGATAGCCCCTTCCCCTCCCGTTTTCCCCTTTCTGGACCGTTACCGGAGGAAGGAAAAAACCCTGTGCCCCTTTCTCAGCCAAATATCCAAAAATCCCGCTCCCCGAAAACGACCTGGGTCCCCCCTTCGTTGGCTTCCGGTGGGATCTCCCGCAGGCCGTTTTTTCCCCCTCCCTAGGATAAGAACCCCCTTATGTGGGCGCCCCGCCCGCCAAACCTTCAGGAGGAGAAAAAATTCTTGGGTTTGGGGGCAATAAGCCTCCCTCTTCTTGCCCGGCCCATCCCCCGGGATTCCGGAAAAATTCCCTATGCCTTCTCATTTCTCACGTCCCACTAACTTAACTGGTGGCCAACCCTGCCCTTTCAAAGGACCCGTCAAGGGAAACCTTTTTTGTGTTTTTTTTCTTTTCCTTTGCACCACATGGTGGGGACCCAAAAACAAGGTATCCCCCGTCAGAAGAGGCATAAGGACCCCCCCCCCCCGCTGGCCTCTTAGTCCCCTCAGACTGGATGTGTGGGGAATGAAAATCCTCCATGGTCCCCAACACATAGGGCATGGACCCCTTTTATCACGGACCCCCCTCCTTCCTCCCCCCTTTCGTCCCGGGAAAACCCCCTCCGTTCCCCCCCCCCCCCATCCTGGGGTTTTGTCCACTGGTACCCGTTTTTTTTTTCCCCCTTTCTAAGATTTTGTTTCCCCCCACCCTTTTGTGCCGCTTCCCCCCCTGGGGGTTCCTTCCTTCCTTGCTTCCCAAATTGCAAGGAAATACTTTTCCTAACCCATCAACATCTTTTTTCGTCCCTTAAAACATGGGCCTTTTAACCTTACCAACATCGTCCTTCCCCCGACCGAGGGGCGTTTTCCCCAAGTATTTGTCCCCCCCCCCTTCCAAATTTCATGGCCGTGCCTCTGTTGGTTTTTTTCCCCCGGTTGCACGAAATCAAGCCCTTGGAATTTTTTTTTTCCTTCCCGCCATATCATCCCCAGAAAAAAACGAAATGGACAGGGTTTGGAGAAAGGGGGTAAACCCAAATCTGGGAGAGTATCCCCTTACGCCCCACTTATTCCCCCGTGGTCCCCCCCGGAAAACGTCAAGGACTAAACCTGGTCCCCCGAGGTTTGCGGGGTTACCCCTTTTGGCAAAAGAGTTATTTTTTTTTCTCTTTTTATAATCATCGGGAAACCTTTTCGCCCACTCTTAACTGGCCGTTCTCCCTTTTCCCTGGTGGGTCCCTAATGGGCGCCCCCGTCCCACCCACGCCCTCCCCCCCTTTTCCCCTGGCTTTTCCCCTCCCCCCGAGGGGTTCCCCCCGCCCGGTGGGACCAATCAGGTTTTTTTTTTTTTCCAAGGATTTTCCAAAGGACCAATTTTTTTTGGCCGAGAGACCCCCCCGACCCAAGCCCCTACTCCAGGCCCTTGCTGCCACCCGTTTAATGAGAAGACCCAAGGCCTGACAAGAAAAGAGGACCCTTCCCCTTCCTAAAACGTATTTCCGCCCAGGGGATAGGGGGGGGTGGGGTTTGGGGCCCTCCCCCCCTCATTCTAGGTACCAATAAACGCCTCAAGAAATTTTCCCCAAGTTTTAATTAAAATTGGGTACCCCCCCCCCACCGCGTTTTTTCTGGGGGACCCCCCTTTTTCCAGAAAAAATTTTCTTGCACAACGACTGAAAAAAACCCGGGTGGGTCCCCCCACCCCTACTAAACCTCTGTCCTGGCCCCTCCCCCATTCTTCCTTTCCCGGATTTCCCTTACGCCCTTCAAATGATTTTTTCCCCCCCTCCCTGAAAGACCTTTTGGGTTCCCCTTGAACCGGTTTTTTCTCCCCAAGAGGGGCGCGGCTCAATCTCCGATGCTAGAATCCCCGGATGTTTTTGAAGTGAAGGACATCCTGGACATGGAGATCGTTCAGGGGTAAGCCCATTATTTCTTGTCGATTGGAGAGGGGTTTCGGTCCGAAGAGAGGTCCCTGGGAACCAGAGTCCAATATCCTGAAAACAAAACCCTTATCCGTAAGTTTCCTTCTGCTAAAAAAGAGGGGGAGACTAAGGGGGGGGGTACTTGTCACGGCCCCTCCCCTGCTCCCCGGCCCGCGGGCCGCGGGCGCACCCGTGCCCCTCCTGTCCCCCGGGTGCCCCCGGGGTCGGGTGCCGCCCCCTGGCCGCGGGGACGAGGCCGGGGGGCCCGCAGCTGCCAGGGACTCACCTAACCCCTTTGCTCCTGTTGCCGGTCCGCGTCCTCTGCCGGCCGAGGCGCGCGTGCCTGTGTCCCTAAGGCGCCGCGCGCGCTCGTTCTCGTGGATTTTAAAGGGCCCACGTCCCCCTTTTTAATTGGTAATTGCCTGGCGCTTTTCCTAAATTAAGGTACGTCCACTAACACTCCTTGCTTGGAATCTATGTTGCCCTCGTGCCTTAGCTAAAGCGTTCCCTAAGTGTATTCTCGCCTTTCCGTGTACCAGACCCTTGCTACGTTCCTCGACTCCGAACCTCTGCCGCCCGCCCCGACCTTCCCCTGCCTGTCACGACTCCAGACCTTGCCGCCTGCCCTGACCTTCTTTCCTGCCCACGACTACGATTCTCGGACTAAAAGATTCTGTACCACGCTGCCACCTCGGCTGCCCCACCGCAAGCAAGTCACGTCAGGGGGGACGACCTGGTAGCCTCAACGCCGCAGCAAGTCCATCCCGCTTTGCGGCGGGCTCGGTGAAAACCGGGGGGCACTTAGATTCCTTCCCTGGCGGGGCTTAACTACCATCCTTGCGGGGTGGCCCATGGCCCCAATCCCAGCCCTTCACCCGCAGTAGAAGGGGGTTCAAAAATTTAGGCTCTTCTACACTACTAATGCGGGGGGAAAAAAAAAAAAAAAATAAAAATTCTGGGCCCCAAATAACATACGTGTCGCCCTGGGGTTTATTTCTCTACGGAAACCCACGGGAGAAAGGGAGCATTAACGTGCCCATTCCAACCAATGGGTTTTTGTGTAATGAGGACGGAAGGTCCCCAAAAGAAGACCTCTTGTCCCCACTTCTTATGGGGAAAAGAAATTTAGATCCTGGATGGAACCCCCTTTCAATGAATTCCCTAATAGGGTATTTTAAACATTTTTTCAAAACGAAACAAAATTTTAAGGTAAAAAAAAATGAGCCCTTACCTTCTCCCTATCAATTTATGGTCTGTGTGTATAAAAAGATAATTTTGTGCCGTATGTAAAAGGGCTTTTCCCTACTGTATTAATCCTTAACGACCGCCCAAACCTTTCTTTTGGCGGGGGCATTTAGGTCGTTCGTTGCGCGACGGTTTTTTTGACGTGCGCAAAACCCCGGGGTTTGCGGCGCCCCGGGACCGCAGTGCCTGGGTCGGGCTGTACACACGCCCCGATCCCAAGAAAATCCCTGCGAGCACGGGGTACGGGGGGAAAAACCCCCCTCCTTCTCGGGGTTTTTACCCTTTTGATTGCGGCGGTGGTTACCACAGCGCAATAAAAGGGTTCCCTGTCTGTCGGGTGATCGGACGCCCAGTGACCCCCAGAGCCCCGGGGAACGGTGCACAGTCAGCCCTGGGGACCTAGATTTCCCCCCGGGATTTGTGAAAACAACCCAGTGACAGGAGCACTGTGTGCTTCCAAAATCCTGCCTGTGTCAAATAAATCAGATTATATGTATTAGCTATATGAATATGCTATACTTACTGTTTTAAAAAAAGAAAAAGAAAAATTGTATAACATTTCCCTTCAGGGGTTTTAAAAAAAAAAGTTAAAAAAAAACTGAAAAAGTGTAAAAAAAAAAAAATGAATAAAAAAATAAAAAAAATATATTTAATAAAAATTTTTTGTGCATATATTACACACACCAAAAAAAAAACCCACCCATTTAGGGACCACAAACCTTAAAAAACATTGAATTAATTAACAAGTTATTAAGTGTGAAATGGAATGGTGTAAAAAAAAAAAAAAAAAAAAAAAAATTTTTATTTTTTAAAAAATAAAAAAAAACTGCAATTTTTATAATGAATTTAAACATTCCCCCTTTAAAAAACAATTTGGGCGAATAAAAGAGGCCCTCATACAACTGCGTCATTGAAAAATAAAAAAGTTACAAAAGTTGAAACGCAAGGGGAAAAAAAATAAAAGAATGTTTTGGTCATTATATTTTAAGGGGTTCGGCTTTTTGCGTTAAAAAAATGTTCCCTCTCAGATATTTTGGGCAAAATTCCCTAAATGTTGGTAGGTGCGGGTTTCCTCTGAACCAGCGCCCCCGTTGAGAATGGGCTCCCGAAAAATTTCCCTGGCCCGTACCAGAAGGTGAGGCTTGCCTTTCTCCATTCCCTTCTGTGGGAGTTCCCCCTGCTCGGCCCCATATTCAAAAACGCCATTGAATAAACTAGAAAAACTTCCTTTTGTTTGCCAGTGGAGGTGCAAGTCCCGAGGTGGAATTCCACCCCAGCAACACTTACAGCATATCCCATTGAACCATAAGTAAGAAAAGGGGAACCACAAAATATGCCTAAAATCGATAACGCCAGTACCCCAAACCCCCAATTTGCCCTGCGGCCCCACCCAGAGCTCTCTCACCAGTAGGGCCCCATTTCTGTTTATGTATTCATTTTTATAGCGTGTTATACTCCATGCGCTTACAGGACTGTCTTATTACTTTTGGGCCCTGTCCCCATTGGGGCTCACACCAGTCTAAATTCCAAAATAAACCCGTCAGTGTGTTTTTGAAGTGAGGGGAAACCACAATACCTGAGGGAACCCCAAACAAACACTGGGGGAAAATACAATACCTTGCAGTGTTGCCCTTGGTGAGATCTGAAAACCCAAACCCCCCGCGCTGCCAAACGAAGTGTAACCACTGGGACAGGGGACCCTGTTTTGAGATAATTTATTTTCAGCAATTTTTTCCCTATTTTGACTTGTATAAAGCGAGAAGAAAGACCCCCCTTTTTTAGGTTTTTGCCAATTTTAAAACCTCTTTTTTGGATTAATTCTTATCGACAAAAGGATATTGGGGATGTCCTTTGTCAGTAATGAGAAAAGGGAAGGCAGCGGGGGCTGTTGATTATTACAGCTGGGTCCCCACTAACAGAGGGGTCAGAGCCAGCCCCGTCCGGTTTAAACCCATTTTGATGCTATGGCATTGTGGGGTCAATTTTTGGGACTGGTGGGGACCGTTTCTCTCTCGACCCCCCCCTGAAGAATGCAGGGTGCCAAAAAAATTACCAGGGAAGCTGGGAAACCTAATGTTAAACCTTTTTTATTACTTTTCATCAGGCAAGAGTAATAGAAAAATGCTGTCTTGTTACACCCTTTTCATTCTTTTTTTAAAGCAGAAGGGTGTAAAAAATGATTGGCTCCCTAAGGTTAAATACCCCAAGGGAGCGTTGTACAAAAAAAAAATTTTTAAAAGTTTTTTAAAAAAGAAAAAAAAAGCTAGATAAAATTGGTTCGTCACAAAGATCTATTTAAAATATAATTGATCCTTTCTTTAAAATGGAAAATGGAAAAAAATTCCCCCAAA
>JAODAL010035552.1:0-42823 GCA_025379985.1 Phyllomedusa bahiana | reverse complement strand
CGATTTGCGTTTGCAGTACGGCCCAACCCGTCCCTGTCATTACGGTAATCCACTGCTCTCATGGGAAAAACAGTGGATTCCGTCGCTCCTCCCGCTCGGCGAATCCGCACGGGGGGGAGGAAAGTGACATGCATTTTTAGGCCGGGGTAGCAAGGGGCCCCGCCGCACTCCGGCCCCGCCCCTTATTCACGGCGGATTTGTGAGCGCAATCCGGCTCACAAATCCGTCGGCAATAAGCCGTGTGAACACAGCCTAATAGTGACTTCCAGTTGTACACAGGCTCTGCAAAAAAATAAGTGATTACAATGCAGTTACATTTAAGTACTCACAGGCAATATTTTTTTCTGATGAGAGTTGTTCTCTTTCCCTTTTCTTCTCTATTCGGTCCAGATCACCCTGATGAATTCTCCCAGCCACCACTTGTCTCTGTGGAATCTACCACACAAACACCTGAGATGCCTTACTTTTCCAACACCTCCCTACCCATCAGAGATGTAATTTCAAGCTCTAGGACCCTAGTGCAAAAAGTGAATTGGGGCCCTCCAGTTACCATGTGCCATTTACAATACTGGTGTCTTCTTATGTGGCTAATGTTGCACCCCCTATAACTATGCCCTTGCTACCGATGCTCCACCTCTGTACAAACTCTCCATCCATAGCGCCACAAATCATAAAAATCAGCCCCTTGTGTCCCAAACAGTAATAGTACCTCCAAATAGTAATAGTACACCCAGATGGCTATAAGGCTCCTGTTTGTGCACCCAGTTTTAGGTTTTTTTTGTGACCTTATTTAGTAGGTAAACCCCCAATAAACAGTGGGGAAAAAAGGATTTAGTCAGTCACCAATTGTGCAAATTCTCCCAATTTAAAAGATGAGAGAGGCCTGTAATTGACATTTTAGGTAGACCTCAACTATGAAAGACAAAATGAGAAAACAAATGCAGAAAATCATTTTTCTGATTTGGAAAGAATTTATTTGCAAATTATGGTGGAAAATAAGTATTTGGTCACCTACATGCAAGATTTCTGGCTCTCACAGACCTGTAACTTCATCTTTAAGAGGCTCCTCTGTCCTCCACTCATTACCTGTAGTAATGACACCTGTTTCAACTTGTTATCAGTATAAAAGACACCTGTCCACAACCTCCAACAGTCACACTCCAAACTCCACTATGGTGAAGACCAAAGAGCTGTCGAAGGACACCAGAAACAAAATTTTAGCCCTGCACCAGGCTGGGAACACTGAATCTGCAATAGGCAAGCAGCTTGGTGTGAAGAAATCAACTGTGGAAGCAATAATTAGAAAATGGAAGACATACAAGACCACTGATAATCTCCCTCAATTTGGGAGATCTCACCCCGTGGGGTCAAAATGATCACAAGAACGGTGAGCAAAAATCCCAGAACCACACGAGGGGACCTAGTGAATGACCTGCAGAGAGCTGGGATCAACGTAACAAAGGCTACCATCAGCAACACACTATGCCGCCAGAGACTCAGATCCTGCAGTGCCAGACGTGTCCCCCTGCTTAAGTCAGTACATGTCTGGGCCCGTTTTAAGTTTGCTAGCAAGCATTTGAATGATCCAGAAGAGTATTGGGAGAATTCATATGGTCAGATAAAATCAAAGTAGAACTGTTTGGTAGAAACACAACTCCTTGTGTTTGGAGGAGAGAGAATGCCGAGTCGCATCCAAAGAACACCATACCTACTGTGAAGCATGGGGATGGCAACATCATGCTTTGGGGCTGTTTCTCTGCATAGGGACCAGGACGACTGATTCGTGTACATGAAAGAATAAATGGGGCCATGTATCATGAGATTTTGAGTGCAAACCTACTTCTATCAGCAAGGGCATTGAAGATGAAAAGTGGCTGGGTTTTTCAGCATGACAATAATCCCAAGCACACTGCCAGGACAAAGAAGGAATGGCTTCGTAAGAAGCATTTCAAGGTCCTGGAGTGGCCTAGCCAGTCTCCAGATCTCAACTCCATAGAAACTCTTTGGACGGAGTTAAAAGTCTGTGTTGCCCAGTGACAGCCCCAAAACATCACTGCTCTAGAGGAGATCTGCATGGAGGAATGGGCCAACATACCAGCAACAGTGTGTGCGAACCTTGTGAAGACTTACAGAAAACGTTTGACCTCTGTCGTTGCCAACAAAGGATATATAACAAAGTATTCAGATGAACTTTTGCTATTGACTAAATACTTATTTTCCACCATAAATGCAAATAAATTCTTTCTAAACCAGACAATGTGATTTTCTGGATTTGTTTTCTCATTTTGTCTCTCATAGTTGAGGTCTACCTATGATGTCAATTACAGGCCTCTCTCATCTTTTCAAGTGGGAGAACTTGCACAATTGGTGGCTGACTAAATACTTTTTTTCCCCACTATAGTATTTAGGTACACCAAAAATTAGGAAGGCAGATAGGTGGATACCCCTTTTAGGTAAGTAGACCCCAATTAGGCAGGTAGGTCCCCTTGTTAAGTAGGTTGGCAGGTTGCCTCCCCCCATTAGATAGGTAAATAATTACCCATTAGGTAGATAGGTATCAAAACCCCCCCCGTTAAGAGATACTGTCATAGTCCCTTCTAGGAGATAAATGGACCTTTCAACAGGTGACGGTATAAAGTTCCTTTAGGTAGGTAAATTATGGGGGCCCCCCATTTAAATTAGGTAAATAACCCCCCATTAGGTATACAGCCACCCATTTAGTAGAGATATATGCTCCTGTTAGGTAGGATTACCCCTCAAATTAGGTGGGCAAAGTGTTGATTCCCATTTGGTGTTTTTTTGTCCATGTAAAGAAAGAAATTTCCCCAATTAGGTAGGTAGGTAGGTATTCAGCCTTTTTTTTTTTTTTTATATAGATAGAGCTGAGGCTAAGAAGTAATCGGTGCAAGCGTGTGTAGTTTAATGTAGCGCCTGACTTGGAGTCCAACCCGGTGTACAGGATTCAGGGCACAGCGACCCCTTTGCTGAAAACATAAAAAGCTATTCTATTCAAGCAAAATACGGTGAGTGGCATTTTTTGTGTTTTTCCCCCCTAACCAAAAATCAAGATGGGATGGTATGTCACTGCAGAATTTTATAGTAGATATGCTTTTTAAATGTGCACATTGAATTATACATTCCACCCCAAAGCTCCCCCTTTGGGGAAATTTAATCCTCCATTTTGCTTCACTTTTGGGCGCATGAAGATATGCAGTAAAAACCAGAAATCTGGTAAAAACCTATTTTCATTGCCTGTCATATGCAAGTCTCTTTTTTTTAGTTTGTGGTCTCCTTGCAAAAATTTCTATTTTTGTGTTAAAGTTTCATGTGTATCTTTAAATAGGGGAGATGTTTCTGCTGCTTGATCTTTTGATGGCCGCACGATTTCTGTGCATATGAAACCCCCTCTTGATTTTTATTTAATCGTCATTCGGGATGCCACCCCGCCCCCTGTCCCTGTCACTTGGGGATGTTGCCTGATGGGAGACCCCCAAATGGACGACGTCCATATATTGCTAATTGTGGGCTCAGGGAAAACACAGAGTCAATCAGTCCCAGTGGCAACCGGGGTGCGGTAAGGTTTAAAAAGAAACTAATCCCAAATGGGAGGTCAGAAACAAGTCGGGGTCCAAACACGTCAGGGTGCGTACAAAATCGGGGCAAAAAACGAGGTCGAAACGGGGGGGTTAGAAAAACAGGGGACAACTAAAAAAGATACAGGGAAAAACAAAGGAAAACCTTTGACAGGGCCAAGGCCTGGGGGAAATGAGGGGTTTTAACCCCTTTAAAGGCCCCCCCGCCCGTTTTGACCTCCCCGAACCCCGCCCTATTTTTGAAATCTGACTGTGTCAAATTTATGTGAGAATAACTTTTTGAACCTTTTACCCATTCAGTGTTCGAGTTTTTTTTCTGTGACATTTTTGGCTTTAAGTTGAAAGAAATTTTTATCCATACAATCCTTGTTTGTTTGTGAAAAATATCAAAATTTCATGAAAATTTGGAAAAATTTGTGTTTTTAAAAAGATGAAAAAATTTTGCTTGCAAGACGATAATTATTCCCCACAAAATAGTTTATAACTAGCATCTCCTATGTCAATTAGGTTCCCATCATTTTTTTAAATGCTTTTTTTTTTTAAAATTAGGGGGGCTTAGAAATTTAGTAGTAATTTCTCCTTTTAAAGAAATTTGCAATATAATTTTTTTTAGGGACCACTGCAGTTTGAGTGGTTTTTGAGGGG
Source organism: Phyllomedusa bahiana (assembly GCA_025379985.1). Taxonomy (NCBI): domain Eukaryota; kingdom Metazoa; phylum Chordata; class Amphibia; order Anura; family Hylidae; genus Phyllomedusa; species Phyllomedusa bahiana. The sequence goes on along the minus strand of JAODAL010035552.1, from coordinate 38,585 downwards.
CTGCATGTTAGATCCCCACTTAAAGTGATGCATCTGAAAAAATTAGCCCCCTTACGTATTTACAACATATTTGGAAGTTTGTAACCTTCAGAATTTAAAAAGAAATTAAAGCAAAGTGGGGGGAAAATTTCAAAATTTCAAATTTTTTTTGCAGATTTTCAATATTTTCCTTACCACTGGAATACGGTAAATGTGACAGGTAAATGAAACTTAAATTTTAATTCCAAGGTCTGCCATTTTTGAGCTATCCCATAGTCCCCCTAGTGCATTATTTGGTCACCCATAAGCCCCAGAATAGGGGGCCCCTATATACTCTGGGGTTCATTTTCATACGATTTTATTTAGGCGCCATTTCGGGTTGGGGAACCCTAAGGTGCTAAAACTTAATAAACCCCCCTAAAAGACCGCATATTGGAAATACACCCTTAATGAATATATCCAGGGATGCATTGAGTATTAGCCCCCACAGGTGATTCAAAATTTTTTTTTTAGCAAAAGGCTGGAAAATTAAAAAAAAATTTTTTTTTAAATAATCTGAAATTTTACTTAAAATGTTTCATATTAAAGGAATCCGGGGAAAAAAGAACCCAAAATTTGTTAAGAAATTTCTTTCAAGTTCGGCAATCCCTACAGTGGGGTAAATGTGTTTGGGCCATGGCGGGGTATAAGGAGGGAGGGCTTTTTGGGCTTTTTGGAACGCAGATTTTGGTGGGGCCATGTCGATTGAAACCCCCCAAAGAGCAGAAAGGCGAAACCCTCCAGAAGTCCCCATTTTGGATTCAAACCCCCCCATCAGGGATCTCATCTGGGGGTTTTTACTGTGCTTTTTTGGATGCACAGGTGTTCCATGTTTTTTTTGCTTGGGCAATGAAAAGGGGGGAAAACGCAGTTCGGGCTTGTTTTTTGAGTTTCCCCAAATTTTTCAGCATTCGCCTGCAGGTAAATGATTTTGTAACTTTTTGGGGGTCGGTACAATTACAATGATTAGTTTTATATAGTTTTTTTGTTTTATTACTTTTCACGTGAAATAGTCTATAAAAAAAAGCGTTTTTATGTTTTCCTATTTGGCCTAATTTTTTTTTTTGCTGTGTGTAGAGCTGTGTATGGGGTTTTTTTTGCGGGGTGAGTTTTAAGTTTTTATTGGTACCATTATGGGGGGGGCATTTTGTGTTGATGTTTTTAACAAATACAGCAATCTTTGGGGGTTTTTTATTTTTATTTTTTATAGGGGCATGTACGGTTTATGACTGGTCTTTACTTAGCAGGTCAAAGCGATTAACCGATACCCAATTTGTTTTTTTTATGTTTTTCTGCTTTTTACAATAAAAACCTTTTTTTCAACCGGAAATCGTTTTTGCATCGCCATAGTCTGGGACTAACTTAAAAATTTTTTTGGCTTGGAGCTGTGTAGGGGGCTTTTTTTTGCGGGATGAGTGACGTTTTTATTAGTATCTTTTTGGGGGGACAGACTTTTTGATCGCTTTTAAATCATTTTTTGGAGGCAGGGTGAGAAAATCGCAAACCCCAGTAGTGTTTTTTTTTTTTTTTTTAACAGGGGTCAGTGCAGTATCCGTGATAATTTGTTTACTCTTTGGGTCGCTTTGTTTGGCGATACCCCATTTATTAGTTTTTTTTTTGTGAAGCCTTTAAAAAAAAAAAAGTGTTTTTAGGTGAAAAAAAATATTTTTGATCCTATTTCTGAGAGCTTCATTTTTTTTTTTCGTTTACGAGGTTTAAGAATGTTTTTTTTGCGGGATGAAAAGAGTTTTAAATTTGGGACAACTTTGGGGTTTTTTAGGGTTTTTTAACGCTTTTTATTCCCTTTTTGGCTGCGGGATGAAATAATCTTAAATTATTGGATTGTTTTTTTTTTTTTTTTTTTTTTTCGGCGTTCACCGTACGGGTTAATTTAAAATGACGTTTTTTGGGCAGGTCGTTACGCCGCGGCGATACCAAAAATGGGTACTTTTTTTATTTTTGTTTTTTTGGGGGCGATTGGCGTTTGTAAAAGGGGAAAAAAAGGGGGTGTACGTATTTTTTTTTTTTTTTTTCGTGTTTGTGTTTTACTTGTTTTTTCACTTTTTTTTTTACTTTTTTTCACTTTTTCACATATTTATTTTACTTTTCCCCATAGGGGATTTGAATGAGAGTTGTCTTAAAAAATACATTTGTATTATGATTATTTAATTTAGAAAAAAATATTTTACAATGTTAATGTTTATATGTTTTTGGCTGGTTTATTTCATTAAGCTGCTGTATACAATAAATATATGTTGTTGTTTTTTTTTAAATCTGTATCAAACAAAATATTTTTTTTACTTTTAATTAAGAGACTTTTTCTATTTGTGAGTAATTTAGTCTTGAAGTTTTCCTGCATAAGCATAGGTCTTAGAAACTATGGACTGATTTACTGGCATTTTTTTATTGAAATATTTTTATTTTGGCAAAAAAAACACAACAAACATTAGAAATGTTCTAAGACATTTTTTCCAAGCAATCAGTTATGACCAAATCTCAGTTATGACCAAATCGGGACAGGGCACCAGAGAATGTACTGTCAAAAATTGTCAAAATATCTATGTGAAAGCATATTTAAAGATTTTATTATTGTTCCCAGTTATTAGAGATTAAAGTTGGAGGCCTCCCGTTCTATTCCTTTTTATTTCTCAGTACAGGTAAGAAAATAACAGCACAGATTACTCTAGCTAAGATGTAGATGGAAAAATTTGCGTAGGAAAGCAGCCACAAGGATATCAAATTCCTTGAAGCTGCCTTTCTGTCACAGATACCATTGTATATGGTACTGATTATTTATGTATTATGGGATGGCATGGTGGCAGCACACTACAAAAACATCTCCACTCACACATTGAAAGAATAAAGTATAAAACTGTTTGGTCTAAGGGTTGTTTCACAATGGCAGTCTAGACAACCAATCAGAGAACCCTTATTTCATTTTTTTTTCTTCCAGTGCACTATATGAAATTTAATGGGGCGCTTGATTAGTTTGCTCATGGGCAACACATATGGAGTGATCGTCGGGGTGTTTGCCATCGCGAGCGGCGAATCACCAGTTTGGTGTTGCCCACAAAGAAACCCAATCAGAGCGCCTGTTTCATTTCATATAGTGCACTGGAAAAAATGAAGGAGGTGCTTGATTGGTTGCTATGGGACAACAAGAAAATGAACTTAGACTCCAAGAAGTTTTCATTACATGTTCCCAAAAAGTGCTGCCTCCTTTGCTGATTGATGAAATCAGCTGCAGTGGATTTGATGACCCTGTACCTACTCCATCTATCACTATCAAAAGTGATCCAAGTAAAAGGTTTATAGCTAGGAATAGCAGATAATGCAAACTCTATATTAAAAAAAAGAATTATGACAACAGAAACAGACCACAATGTTTCCATCTCCATGTTTACCGATTTCCATTCTTCGTACAAGCGCACGATGCTTAAATTCAGCATGTTCCAATTCAGCTTTTTTTCTCCATAAGAAAATATTAAAGTCCCCCACAAATAACGATCATGCCCTGACTTTACTGCAAATCACAGGTGACTCCTTGTTTCCATGGAGCCATAGCGTAACTTCTTAATCTTGCCTTAACCTAGACATAAAGCTTGTTTAAATGTGCAAATACTCTTCAAACAACCTTTGCTTTAATGTTAACATTTTGCCATCTTATTTTTTATTCCATAAAATTGATGCCTCACAAGAACAATGAATTTTATCTGAATGCTACAGTGTGATGCTATAAAAAAAAGATTTTTTTTTAAATATGAAACCTCCAAAAGCAATATATCGATTTCTTTATGGGATCATAGTTTATGAAACTGAAGGCTTCTTATATCAGGATTTATAGTGTGGTTAATTGAATATATGTCTTCTCTGGCTTAAAGCTAAACCACCAACAGTAAATGTAGAACATAAGCTAAATTATGCTAAGAGATGACGGCCAATAAAACATTGAGTGAGGGCTTTGTACAGCGTTATAACAGGTATGATTCAATGAAGCTATCGTATGACTTGTATTTATTTATTACTTTATTATTATTATATTATTATATTTTGTATTATTATTGAACAACCCCTATTACAAAAAATGTTGGGACGCCATTTAAAATGAAAAGGAACTAAGAATTCATGATTATCGAATTTTTTGGCTTTGGGGTCTATTATTAAAAGTTATTTTAAAAATTACATGCTTGGGCCGCATGTATGAAAAAATCTGTAGGTTTAATAAGTTCACTTTGTGTGCCCTTAGAAACCAATCAAGGAGGCCACCTTTCTACCCCTTTTTTCCACAAGTTCTATATGAAATGAAAGAGGAGCTCTCGGATTGGTTGCATAGACAATAAGTGAGTTTATTAGACCTAGACGTTTTCATATCATCGTGCCCCTTTTATGTTATCATTTCTAGAGATGGGCAGAAATTGATTCTAAACGGAAGTGGAATTCACGTTTGGAATTCTCTAGGAAATTATTCAGGCGTTACTGAATCGATAGTCGAGTTTGGGGAGACTTGGGAGTAGTGCGTACGTAGTGTGCTTTGATTTTTGATTGATAATATGGCTGCGAGCACATGGCGGTTACATGGGGCATAGACTTGGGGGGAAGGAAGAAGGGCATAGCCTGCATGACATGTGCAGAGATGAAGCACCAATCAGAGACCGGCAGGGATTTATGTGATCGTCACCGCACTATGTAAGTTCGGGAGCGACGCTGGGTGCTCTATACCCGTCTCCACTGTACGGCTGATTGTTACTGAAGAAACTGATTATTTATACATAGCTCAATTTTTGTGGGGTGTTAGCTTGTCTCAGAGTTACTGCTTCTCTTTAATGTTCTATTTCTGATTTTTTGGGGTATTGGATCTCGAAGTCCAGTGTGCGTCCTATGCAGCTGGCCATATACATTTTAAATGTATAACTGCTCACGACATTGAATATCCAGGGGGATCTAAGCCAGTTCTGTTGTTATTCATTTAAAGAATCAGCGTTTTTACAATACCAAATACCGCTTCATTTGTGGCACTGCTCAATTCTTTTGTGCAATTTACTCCAGGGGTTAAATTAACGTTGTTTTTCTGCGATGTGGGTGTCTCAAGAAGTAAACCGTTTTTTTTACACCGCCAAAAAATAAATTTTATGTAGCTTATATGACAAAGGAGAAGTTAATTACAAATTTTTTCTCTTGTTGTGTAGGTACAAATTACGCATTGTAACTCGCTACCAAAGACTAGTAGTCTGTGGTGCTCAAATTCTTTGGCGCAATTTACATCCAGGAAGGAGTTAATTAAGGCATTGTTTTTCTGCGGTGGTTACTCCAAGAACCGTTCTTTTTCCCCTCCAAAAAAATAATATAAATTTTCCTGTAGCATATTACAAGCGAAGGTAAATTTCAATTTTTTCTTCTTGTTGTGTAGCCGTAATAAAAATACGCTCCACTTGTAATTGTCTACAATAAGCTAGTGTGGTTTGTGGCTGCTCAATTTCTTTTTGCGCAATTTTCATATCCCAGCGGTTTATTAAGAGTTGTTTTTCTGCTATGGTGACCCAAGAAACGTCTTATTCACCGCAAAAAATTAAATTTTCCTGTATGCATTTAATTCACAAGTGAAGATTATTTACATTTTTTTTCTTTGTTGTGTAGCGTAAAAAATACGCCATTGTAACACGGCTTACATAAGCTAGTAGTTTGTGGCGGGACTGCTCAAGTTCTTTGGCGGTAATTTACATCCAGGGTTAATTTATAGCGTTGTTTTTCTGCTGTGGTGTCTCGAAGAAACCGTCTCTTTTAACCGCCAAAAAATTAAATTTTCCTGTAGACTTAATTCACAAGCGAAAGGATTTAATTACAATTATTTTTTTTGTTGTTAGCGGTAAAAAATACGCCATTTTAATCAGCTACATAAGCTAGTAGTTGTGGACTGCTCAATTCTTTTGACGCAATTTACATCCAGGGGTTAAATAAGCGTTGTTTTTTTATGCTGTCGGTGAACTCCAAAGGAAACGTCTTTTTCACGCCATAAAATTAATTTTTTCCTGTAGCTATAAGATTCACAGAGCGAGGTTAATTACTAATTTTTTTTTTGTTGTGTAGCGTAATAATACTACGCCATTGTAACACTCTACAAGTAGTTTGTTTGTAGCTTGCTCAATTTCTTTTGTGCAAATTTACATCCAGGTGTTAATAAGCCGTTGTTTTTCTGCTGTGGTGACTCCAAGAAACGTCTTTTACCGCCAAAAAATAAAATTTTCCATGTAGATTATTCACAAGCGAAGGTATGGCAATTTTTTCTCTTGTTTGTGTAGCGTAAAAAATACACATTGTAACACGCTACAAAAGTAGTAGTTTTTGGCTGCTCAATTCTTTTGCGCAATTTAATCCAGGGGTTAATTAAGGTTTGTTTTTCTGCTGTGGGTTAACAAAAATTATAACAGTTCTTTTTCAATCGGCCAAAAAATACTATTATTCCTGTAATAGCATAATTCACTAGGCGAAAGGTTATTTAAATTTTTCTCTTGATTGTGTAGCGTTAAAAAACACGCCATTGTATACCGCAAAAATGCTTGTAGTTTGTGGCTGCTCAATTCTTTTGACACAATTTACATCCAAGGGTTAATAAGTATTATTTTCTGTAGTTGTACTTCAGTAAAAGAAACTTCTTTCACCGCCACAGAAGAATTTCTGTTAGCATAATTAATAATCCGAGGTTTTAATTAAGCATGTTTGGGCATTTTAAATTCAGTAAAATACACAGTGTTTTTAAACGGCCACTATACAAGTAAATTTTTCCATGGACATTTGGGGAGGCAAGCAGATTATGTCCAAGGGATACCCAAGCTTGTTTGTGGGTTCATTGGAGGGTCAAAAATACAGGCGTTGTGTATTTATCATATACAGAATATTTCAATCAAAACAGTGTTGTACATTTTAGAACAAACAGTAGGTCTGATAAGAGGGTGGCAGCGTCTTCCATGGCGAGGGCTCAAGTGGAACAAAACACGTCCTGAGCAGGCCAGGTCGCAGACGATAAGGGGACGTACGCAGCAGGGGTCACTCGGTGAGGCAGTCAACTGCCCGGTGGCATCTAGCGGCGCTGTGCTGACTTGCTAACCCAAGTTTCGATTGGTTGGACTAGGTCATGCCACTTCCGCCCAGAATGACATACTGCCAACCAGCCAAGATCGGTGGAACGTCAGACACTACCCTTGTTGGCATGGCCGGGAGCGGTCTTGGTCATCGGCCCTCACCTGTCCTTACCGCCTCGGTCCCATCCGGTTCCCTCAGCCAGAGCTCTCTATGTGGTTTGGGTTTCAGCGCCCATAATAGGCGAGGATGCAAACAATTTGAGGAGGGCAGTCAGGCAGCTTCATGACAGCGAAGAAATGGGGCCAATAATCCCTAGCTTCATTGCAGCAGGCGGCTAAAGTTTAGATGTAGAGAGTGGCTATGGAGAAGGTCATGTTGTTGAGGGTCAGCTGCATACCATGGCCGGTGATGAGAGACAGCAGTGGACGAATGAAACACAAATTGATGATGATTGTTAGCCGATCCGCACTTTGGGAGAGGGTGTAGCATGGGCTTCAATCATGTCAGGAGAAGAGGGGTCAGCTTGCGCAGATCAGTCAGCGGCGCAGCAGCAAGTGGGTTGTAAGTGGGCCGTTTAGTCTGCAGGTAGCAGCAGGTGAGGTTGGAGGACAAGCGGCCACGGGGTAGAAAAACACGCTTTACGGTTCCATGAACAAAGTTGCGGACAGGGGAGACCACCTCTAAGCGAAGAGGCAGTAGGCGTATAGTCAATCAGGTGCGGAGCGTTGGCTAGGTAAAATCAGCTACTCGGCGGCTGTCGGCAGTTTTTTGCTTAAGACAGGTAGGAGACCGAAATGTGGGTATATGTAGAATCTGCGTTGTGGGCATAAAGTGAAGCGTGGCCATGGAGCTATCTTCGCACCACGGCCCTGCATCAACACATGCAGCGTCACCATCCGGTGGCCGGGGAGTAACGTGGGCTCAGATGTGGGGGTCCAGCCTGCCACGCAAGCAGAAGCTGCCAGTGGCACGCATGCTCCATTGCAGCCAGTGCAGGCTCCACCACCTCTGCAAGAAAAAAAGGAGCTCAGCTGGATGTTTTCTTTGATATCATCTCCCTGGTCCAGTTGCTCCTGATCTCGTATCATTGGCGCTGGCAATGTCGTTCAGCGTGGCGATTTGCAAAGTGACAACAGTATGCTTCTCCAACCATCATAAGGTGCAGAGCTGACCAGTGCTCCTGTCAAGTTGTTGGTACCCCTATTGCAGTCCCTCCCTTTCCAAAATGGTGGACTTGCACATTACAGAGAAATACTAATGGCTTGTGACGAGCCGAAAAGGAGAGTTCCAAGCCGTTTAATTTTGTTTCCAAAAAGCTTCGCAGTACCAGCACTCATCCATAAATATGTAGAACAGAATGTGGGTCAGTCCTTTCGTGCTTATCGGCGTTCTGTTCCAAGGTGCCACGGACAGGCGGATTGTCTGGTGCTTAATACAGTCCGGGCCAGTAAATGTCCTTTACATTTTTTTATGGCACCACTGGAGTGAATGTGCTTTGCCCAGGCACACAAACAACTTGGACAGGAGACGACGCTCTTTCTACTCCACGTTGTTCACTAACTGCGGTCCTGCACCAATGCAGACTCTCCTCTCCTCCACCACCACATCCTTCTACAGCCTCCACAAAGTAACTGCCTTTTCATACACATGTGTAGGGCACAGCGTGTCACGCAGTTATACCCTGCCTTGCCTTGGCTACGAAGTCACACAGGGGGAGGGAACTGCTCGTGTCATACAGCAAAGAAATTGATGTTGTGGATTTCTACGCGCAATGGACAAATCGGAACCATGGGTGACGGACCTATAGGGTGGAACATGGTGTCGCGCTGCAACCGAGGAGGGATGGTCCATGCGCCCTGAATGGCGACGTGTTCTCAATAGGGTGGTGAAAAGGTTCCTGAATTAGAGTCTTCCACAGATCAGACAGAAGATTCTGAAATGGCAAGGAAACATGTACATGCACGTTATCCATTCGTACTAAGCCAGGGAACACCCTCCTCGAGTTGCAGTGGCACACGGCTCCCCAATACATTCTGATATGCTAGAATGTTTCCACACGTTGGAATTCCTAGCATGCACTTGTTGGGATCCGATTGTATTGAACAGAGAAAGGCCATTGACGATTTTTTATGATCAAGGCGGATAGGAAGACTCCTGTGTTGTGAAACTTTGATGTCACGCCAAGTGGCGACTACATCCTCGCCGGCCACATGAAGTACGCTGGGGACATTGAAATGGAGGAGGAGGACATTGGAGTCAGAAGCATTGTCTGGTGAATGGAAGTGTGGATATTTTCTACCCGGACAAGGTGACAAGAGAGGAGGAGACAGGGAGCAGCTGGAAGGAGGTAGATGGAGATGAGGCAGACGAGGCAGATGACCCGCAAGCACCGTGGCAGTATTACAGTGGGATGAGGCAGGGAGCCCTCGGAGTCATCTTGTGCCAGATGGCCGCAGCATGCTGGTTTGCTGGCTAGTTGACAGCTGATTAGTCAAGCTTTCGGCCAGAGGGATGACTTCTGGCTCCCTCCACCCATATTGGCACCCTCGCTTACCAGTCAAAATGGGAGCCTTTTTCCAGTATTGAGAGGGCGAGGACAAACTCAAATATATAGGGAAATACTCCGAAGTCAGTTGGCACTGACTAATGTGCGGCATCTATCCCTTCCTATGACAGGTTCTGACCGGGGGGTTCCTCAGCGATCACGTACTACTGCTGCGGCTGCTGGGGGATAAGGTGGGGCGGTGGAGCAGTACCAGCTCCATCAGCAGCAACCTAAGTCTGGAGATCACTGATGAGCATCTTCCTTCACCAGCCCTAGTGGGAAGGCAGTTCGCCGAGCAGAGCAGGACCATGGAGCAGTCCCTGAACCAACAGGTGGAGGCACTACATGGACAGCCCACTCTGCTCACACCAGAGTAGAAGATACGTGGAACTACTGGGCAGCAAAATGGATGTCTGGCCGCCAACTTGCCGAGGTTTGCCAGTGGTGGTAATGAAGGGTTCCTGCCTGCCAGTAGTGTGGCATCAGAGTGGGTGTTCAGTGCGGCCGGGGGCAATTCGTTACCCCAAGGAGAACACCGCTTGTACCTTGGATAATGTGGTAAGATCTGACCTTTGTCAAGATGAATAAGGCGATGGAGTCGGGCCAGGATTTCCATATGCCAATGCCTTAGGAGTCATTCTGGGTTCAAACTACCTGCCCCAGCCACTATTCTGATGCCGCCACCCGCCTGATGCCACACATCTTTATCAAGGACTGGTATTGCCACTCACCTCAACAGTCTGTCATTGTGCCACTCTATGATCTCATGCTGCTGCTGCTGTTGCTGGTGCCGTGACATCCACACTGTGTCATTCTGCCACTCTGTGATCCTCATGCTGATGCTGCGGTCACTACCACTGTGTCCTGTGCCAACTGCCTGACCTCATGCTGCTGCTGCCGTGCCCCCTCCACACTGCTGTCATTTGTGCCACTTGTGGCCTATACTGTTTTGCCACCTCCAGATTTCATTGTGCCACTGCCTGATCTCATGCTGACTGCTACCGTGACCTACACTCTCTGTCACTTGTGCAACCTTGCTGGTCCTACTCATGTTATTTGCCAACCTCCAGAAATGTCATTGTGCCACTGTTGACCTATGCTGCTGCTGCCGTGCCCTCCACACTGGTGTCATTGTGCCACATTGTGGCCTACTACTGTTTTGCCACCTCTGAATGTGATTGTGCACTGCTGAACCCTCATGCTGTGCTGTGGCTGCTGTCGTGACCTCATATCTCTGTCATTGTGCCCACTCTGTGGCCTATCCTGTTTTAGCAACCTCCTAGAATGTCAATTGTGCCATGCCATGACCTCATATGATGCTGTCGTGACCTCCAAACACTGTGTCTTTGTGCCACTCTGTGGCCTACTACTGTTTTGCCCCCTCCAGAATGCATTGTGCCACTGTCTGACCTCATGCTACTGCTGCTGCCATAACCTCCACTCTGTGTCATTGTGCCACTCTGTGGCCTACTCCTGTTTTTGCCACCTCCAGAATGTCATTGTGCCGCTATCTGACCTCATGCTGCTGCTGCCGTGACCTACACACTGTGTCTTTGTGCCACTGTCTGACCACATGCTGCTGCTGTGGATGCTGCCATGACCTACACACTGGGGTCATTGTCCCCTCTGTGGCAACTTCTTTTTTTGCCACCTCCAAAATGTCATTGTGCACTGTCTGACCTCATGCTGCTGCTGTGGCTGTTTCCGTGACCTAACACCTCTGTCATTGTGCCACTGTCTGACCTCATGCTGCTGCTGTGGCTGCTTGCCGTGACCTACGCACTCTGTCATTGTGCCACTGTCTGACCTCTTGCTGCTGCTGGGGCTGCTGCCGTTACCCCCACACTGTGTATTTGTGCCACTGTTGACCTCATGCTGTGCTATGGCTGCTGTCGTGACTCTACACACTCTGTCATTGTGCCACTGTCTGACCTCATGCTGCTGCTGTGGCTCCCGCCGGTGACCTTTACACACTCTTTCATTGTCCCTCTGTCTGACCTCATGGTGTTTCTGTGTCTGCTGCCGTGACCTACAAAACTGTGTCATTGTCCCACTCTGTGGCCTACTTCTTTTTTTGCCACCTCCAAAAAGGGTCATTGTGACACTGTCTGACCTCATTGCTGCTGCTGTGGCTGCTGCCGTGCCCTACATCACTCTGTCTTGTCCCAAACTGTCTGACCTCATGCTGCTGCGGTGGATGCTCCCATGACCTACACACTGTGTCATTGTGAAAACTCTTTGGCCTACTCCTTTTTTTGCCCCCTCTAGAATTTTTCATTGTGCCACTGTCTGACCTCATGCTGCTGCTGCTGCTGTTGATGCCATAAAACTCCACACTGTGTCTTTCTGCCACTCTTTTGGCCTACTCTGTTTTTTGCCCCCTTCAGAATGTCATTGTGCCACTCTCTGACCTCATGCTGCTGTGGCGCGCCGTCCCCTCACACTCTGTCACTGATGTTGCCACCTGAGCCCTCGCTTGTTTTTTCCAGTATAGCTGCCATGACTTTATCAGGCTACATTTCCCTTCAGTTTTTTGGTCAGTTTTGCCCTCTTAAGTGCCAGGGAATTTTAGAGTGAAGCGATTCTAAGAGCGGCGGCAGTCATGTGCGTGTCATACTAAAACACAACATTGTATGAAGACCAAACCAAGCTCCTCTGATATTTAAGCATGGCACAAATTCTACAGCACCCCGCAGGCTCTGTGCAGCCTGGAAATAGCTGTTTTTTAACATGATTCGTCCCAAAGTAATTCGGAACGAAGTTATTTTTGTCGGGAAATTCGTCGAAGTCACCGAATCAAATTTTTGAGAAATTCGCCCATCTCTAATCATTTCCTTATCGTTTTTAAGATCTCTGCTTCTGGTTAATGAATTAGACTCTGCTCCAGGCATCATCTGCTTTGCATCCCTGTTCACATACTTGACAAAGACTCAGGATGAACGGAAATGTTGTTTATGGTATACTAACTATCAAAAAACATGGAAACCTGCAAGGAAGCATTTATGCTATCTACAATACATGAAAAAAACTACCAATACCAGCAGCACACCACCAGCAAAAAGAGCTATCAAAAAACATGGCTGATGGTGTGCTGCTGGAATCGGAGTGTGTTTATATGTACCACAGCCATGCCAGTGTACACCTGTGTTCACATTGCGTTTTTCAGAAATGTTTTTTTTTTTTTGTGCAGAACCATACGTTGCATTTGGCATATATTGCTTTTAACTAATACAGGGAGGAATCGATGCCTCCATTTTGTGCTTTTTGCACCCCGCCCACCTCCACAGGATGCTGGATCAGTGCAATATGCTTATAAGGCTTGTTTTTTCTCTCTGAATTATGGAGGTCAGAGGACCCAAATGAGAAGTCTTAATTGCACTCAAATTAGAGGTAAAAATAGAGTAGGACCACCTGTACTGAGGTCCCGTTGAAAGTTGGAGGTGGCTTAAACAGTTTTGATTAAAACATGTGGTATATTAACTAACCCCACCGATCGCCATAGAGGACACTTGGAGCAGAGAACCTTCACAATGGCACTTGGATTCCTATGAGTTTCGGCATTGTCTCATTCTGGACTTTTGTCTAATAAGTTTTGGTATGCCGTTCTATTGCACATCAAATTAAGGGTAAAGACTTAGGTTTCTGAACTATATTTCCACTCTCAGGATAATGGATCCACCCCGCCCCCCCACCTGATTGCGAAATCAACTGTTATAACCATATAACCCAAAGGCCAAGTAACAGAATCAAACAATATGCAATTTTTCCATTTAGGAATACTTCTCGAAATACTTCATAAAGTTTTGAGCCTATTGCAAAAAAAAAGGGGCCCTCTTGTATGAAAACTTTTCCTAGGCCCAAAGATTTTCCTTGTTATCCAAAAGCAACCAATCAAGCTTCCTCTTTAATTTTTTCGGAAAACCTAATAAAAATAAAGGGAAGCCCCTACGGTTTCAAAGGGCAACAAAGAAAGTCTTAGACCTGGGGCATTTTCCCTAATGTTCTTCCAAATTTTTTTAAACACCCACCCTTTTTTTAATTTGTGTGTGCTGTAGATTTTCTGATCTTAATAAAATTAGGCCACACCTGGATGAACTTTATTGAATGAACACAAGAAAAAAGAAAAAGCAAAAACCCGCCCCCCGGTATTTGTACCCATTTTGGGATCTGAATGCCCCCCTTTCCCCACAAGGGTGAAACTAAACCGAAAATAGGTACCCGGGCCCGGGGAAAACCAAGGCAGACGTATGAGCAAAGTATTTCAGCACTCGTGCTTGGGGTAAAAGTCAAGAAATTTTAAATTTTGGTAAAAAACCTTTTTAAATTGGTAAAAAATTAAAAAAAAAAAATCAGGGAACACTCCCAAAACTTTGAGGCTTTCAGGGCCGAACAGAACCCCTTAGTCCGAAAACCTAGTTGTAGGGGTAGACATAAAACCATAAAAACCACTTCCTGAAAAAAATTTTAAAATGAAACCTGGATAAATCTTAACAGGGCCCCTAATGAATAAAAAACCCATCAAAATTAAACAGGCCCAAAGTTTTCTTGTCAACAAAAAAACCAAGCCAAAAAAATTTAAAAAAGGATTCAAAAAACCTTTTTTCCCCATAATTGCCCTTGAATGAAGGAGTTTCTTTAACCAGGGGGCCTCATGGAAAACCCACTTTTAGTTTCCCCAAGGGGGTTTGGAATTGGGCCTAGGGAAATTAAAGAAATTAAGTTTTAACAAAAAAGGTTTGGACCAGGGGGTCCCTTTAAAAAATGTCCTTTTAGTGGTAAATATGCCCCCTTTATTTTTCCACATGCAGGTTTCCCTTAGTGGTGCAGCCATGTTTTTGTAGCCACATTGGCTGCAAAAAAACATATACCCCCACATGATGGGCGGGGGTGACAATTGAAAATGAAAAAAGGGTTTTTATTATTTTTTTAGTTACAAAAAAAATAAAGGTGTTCCCTTTTAATCAAATATTCAGAGATTGCCCCTCTTGTACCGGCTTTTGGGAAAGACCCCTTTAAATCAAACCCATCTCTTTTCCTACTAGGAAAATTTTTACAAAACATACTCCGGTGAACAATTTTAAACCAAAATTTGATTTGATTTGGTAGGAAAAATTTCGGGAAACCCTTTGGTCAAAAAATTTTTCGAAATTTTGGGACCCCAATAAAGTAAGGGGGTTAAATATTTTTTGTTTATATTAACAAGGGGTGAGAAAACTGACGACTGAACGTGTTATGAAACTTTTTTTGGTATTTTATTTTTAAATTTTTTCGATCTAGAGTTGTGTAGTAGCTTTTATCAAATGTCGGGTTTTCCACTTTAGAAAATGGCTTTTTTGAAATCTGAAAAGATTTAAAATTCCCCCCTTTTTGAGTCTATCAGAAAAAAATGATTTCCTATTTCATATCTTTTTCGTGTCCTGAAATTTTTCTTTTGGCTTTTATGAACTCCCCAAACGGGAAAATTGTTGATGACATGGGGGGGATGACAACAAGAAGCTCGGGAGGATCCCATTACCCGAGAGGGTTTTCCTATATGTAAAAGGTTGTTAATTACCCATTTAATGATGCCCTCCAACAAAAATTTTAAATCCAAGAATGTAATTTGGGTTTTTTTGCCACTCTCTCAGGAAAAATTTTGGAGATTATTTTTGGTTTTTAATTGATGTAGCCCTAAAAAATTTTGGGGGGAACTGAAAGGTTTGAATGCACCTTTCCCTTTTTAAAATCCAGGTATCACCCTATATCCCTTTATTTTAAATTGGGAAAAATAAAAAAAAAAATTGCCCCTTCCAAAAAAAGGAATTTTTTGGGGGAAATTTAAGGGTAAACTCCTTCCACCATGCAACAAAATTTTGGGAAAGGGTGACGGAGAGAAACAAAAACCCCATTGGGGCCCCTTGTATTTGTAGGAAATTTTTTTTGCCAAATAAGAAATAATTGTGTTCTAAAGGGAAATTTCCTAAAAATTTGTAACAAGGGTACTTTTTTGGTAGCCTAAACATTTTTGGTATTTTTTTTAACAAAAAATTTCCCAACCTGTGAGTCCCAAAAATGGGGAAATGGAGGTGTACAAGGGCTGATATATCACAAGACACCCGGGAAAAAGAAGGAGGCCAAACATTTACCCCTAGATGTTTAAAAGAATGTCTCTGGAATCATGTTTTCTTTCTTTTATCCCCCTCAATTTAACCCTTCCCCTTTAAAAAACCCAAAAAGGGAAAGCATAAACCATTTAAAAATTTCCCGAAATTTTCCAAATTTTTTTCCAGGGCTTTTTCCCAAAACCCAAAAGGGGCATTTTTCCCACCCCTTTTGGGCCCCCTAAATTTCCGGTTTTGGGACCCTTTTTTGAGCTTTTGAGAAAGTTGGGGAAGACAGACATTTGAAACCCTTTTGGTAATTTTCATATTCTACCTACAGGGTGCAAAACCCCCTACCTACAGGGGGCCCTTTTGTTTAAAGGGGCCCCCAAATTCTACGTACGGGGGTTTTCCCCCAAAAGCAAAGGGAAAGGCCCCAAAACTACCTCCCGGGGGTTTCCCAAGGCAACAAGGGGCTCCTTTTCCAAAAGCCTAAAGGAGCGCCCAAAAGGGGCTACTTAGCTACTGGCCGGGGGCCCTAAAGCAACCAAAAACAAGGGCCGTAACTATCCCCGGGGGGCCCCAAAGGGCCTTATCTACGGCCCGGGGGCCCCAAGCTCCCTAACAACCACCCAGGGGCCACATTTATCTACACCCTGACTGGGGGGTCCCAAAAACACCTGCCTACCTATTTGGGGGGCCCCAAATTATTACCAGGGTAAATTATTTACCAATTGGGGCCATTATAGAGGGGGAATTTTTGTACAGGGGGGGAGGGGGCACTCAGTTGGGAAAATGAAAAAAAAAAAAATTGAGGATTTTGGGTGGTGTGGTGGTAAATTCTGCAGGGCCGAGTGGGGGGAGGGAAAATAAGTCATCAGGTGTCTGGCCCGGGAAATTTGGGGAGAAGAAAAGGGAAAGTAACAACCCCATCAGAAAATTTCGCCTGTAACCCCCCTAAAAGTAATTTAAACGGGGGCAGAGCGGGCAGGGGGTGGGGGCCCAGCGGGGGATGACCCAGAGGGGGGGAAATTTTGGCCCCAGGATGGAGTGGGGGGGCCCAGACACTCCCCGCTTTTGGGGTTTCCCAAATTTCTAAAGGGGACCCTGTTTCATTTTTTCCTCTATAAATACTTTTTTTTTTAATTACTTAAAGCGGAAAATTCCCGTTTTAATATAGATACAAAACTTGCCCAAGAATTGTAACTGTTACTAATAATATGGGCTAAAACCTAACATTTATTAGCAATGAAGAAAAATAGGTTCACCAAAAACCCAAAAATACAAAATAACAAAAAAAATGTTTGGGCCCATTCCAAATGTAACCAATTGGGAAATAAAGGAAAATTTTAATGGAAAAAAAGCCCAAAGTAACGGTGTATTGGATAATAAGAAAGCCATTGGGTTAATATGGGATATAACATTTCCCCTGATATCCTGAAACCCCAAAAATAGTGGCGTAGCGAGTAAAAACCCCCCCAAATTTTCCCCCTGAAACTTTAAACCAAAGTCTAAAAGAAAAATTTCCCCGTCATTCCTAAAAGAAAAAAACTGGGGAAAAGCCTAGGGAAATAAAAAAATTTAAAATAATCTTTAATGCCTATACAGAAAAAAGAAATCCTATTTTTTTTTCCCTAACAATGATAAAATTACTCCTTGCCCTAAATGCCCAAAGGGTGTCAGGCAGAAAAAAACATAATTTTAATTTAAGAAAGATCACCCTCAATAAAAAAAAAAGCCCTTAAGACCCCAAAAACCCATTTTTTAAATTAAATGGGCCCACGGGGGGACCAAATAAGCATAATCATATAGAATCATTTTTCCCTAAAAATTTTAAGGCCCTTGCCCCCTTTTTTTCGATATAACAGGCAGTCTGGGTTTTCCAAATAGATTTTTTCTAAAAGGGCTTCTCCAGGATAAAAAGAAAACTAAATAAACTAAGGGCGACAGTATGAATGGGCTTTAGCCTTTTTTCTGGCGAAAATGCGCCCCCCAGCCCGAAATCCCCTTTTCCACGCAGCTTCGCCACTTCGGCGCGGTCCGCATGAAGGGGGGGCAGTGGGGGCCAGTGGGCGCGGTGGGGGGGTTGTAGGCGTTCCGGGGGGGGGGCCGGCGCGCTCGTATAGTCGAGGAGGTACCACGCGGCTCGCAAATCGCGGCGCTGGGGCAGCCCCGACAAGAACCAGGTTTTTTTTGGGTCAAATCCTCCGGCAGAGGCAAGGAAGCAGGATCCGAACATGGGGAAGCGGATCGAAGATCGGACAGAAGTCTGGCACTCCGTCCGAAAAGCAGACTTGGTCGAAAAGCTCCGGCGGAGGCAAAGTGAAGCAAGAACGGAACATGCGAGGAAGCAGATCGAAGATCGCGAAAAAAAATCTCGGCGCTCCGCCCCGTGCACAGGAAAAAAGCATAAAATGGGGAAAAAATCGCCTTTTAAAAGGCAAAACGTGTAGAAGAAGCTGCACGTAAAAATACACATAATAAAAAAAAACATCATTTTCCCCAAAACTTAGACGGCGCAATATCAACAAATTGATATTAAAATTGGCCGGAAAGATAGTAATTAAAATTTTAAAGCTTTTTCCATTGGTCGGCATAAACCACCCAAATCAAATGGGGGCGACAATGTCCCATTAGATCCAAGGGAGGAGAATTGACCAATCAAAATGGGGAGCGACAGGGGCCCCTTTTCTATCCTATGGAAAAAAAAATGGACCAATATTTTAAAAGACGGGACAGTTTAAAAATAATAAAAAGGCAAAACGAAAAAAAAAAAATTTGAGTCAAAAAAAATCTGCTTATTTTTTTATTTTCGATGCCCCCCAACTATTTGATCCTTTGGAAACGAAAATAACAAAAAAAACTTTTTTTATGGTATTTTTTTTTTTTCATTACCCACATATTAGTTTGTTGTATATACAAATCGGCCAAATTTTGTAGTGTTAAATTTTTATTTCACCCGTACACTTTTTTTACCCGATTGCATTAGAAAACCCAAGGGGTGTGCTGTTCTCCCATTGGGCCAAATTACGGCGCCTCTTTTAAATTTCGATTCCCATAAACTCTATGAAATGCAGTCGCGCTTGATTGGCTAAGCTGGACGACCCCCGCTGTTCAAAACCCAAACAGCTGTTTCGGGCTTTTTACTTATTTTAAACTGCCCCGCCGTGGATTTCTGATTGGTGTAAACTTCCCATAGCCTAGAATGGGACTTTGTCGCTCGTATTGTGATTGGTGTAAGCTTCTCCATAGCATAAGAATGGGACTTTGTCGCTCCTATTCTGATTGGCTGAGATAGCCAAGCCCCGTTATCTCAGCCAATCAGCTGTTTTTAGCATTTTTACTGTATTTTGAACAGTCCCCCCGGGTGGATTCTGATTGGTCAATCCTGCCCATAGGTTTTAATAGTTCATTGTCGCCCCTATTCTGATTGGCCAGTTTCTGGCGCCCCAATGAGAATAGGTTTCAGATTTGAAATACTGTTTTTCCCCGGCCATTTCCAATATCCTAATTCTTGACTTAGGATATTGGAAGTGATTTTGTTTTATGTAATTTTTATTTTTATTGTTTCAGCTCTTTTCCTGAGAATGTAGAACGCCTTTATAAAGGCAATTTTGGATTTATACTCCGCACCGACATGTGGAATGGTTTCTCACCGCTCCAGCCTGTCTCGCATCGGAACAGATTTTCAGCGCAGTCCCGCACGGCGCCTAAGTCCCGCACTGCGCCCCACACACTGGCGAGGCGCGGCGGACTTTTCCCCGCATGTATGATCGCACTACCTCCGGCGGACAATCTCAGATGCAGCGGCGAACTTCGCCTCATTCCCGCACTGCGCCCGACACGCTGGCGAGGAGCGGTGGACTTTACATGATATGTATGAGCGCGGCCTGTCCCCGACATAAATCAGGCGCAGATTCCGCCGGGAAACTTGCGGAAAACGGCGCCTCGACCCGGCGAGCTTCATACATGTGGCCCTAAATGTCATAATGAAAAAATCCCTAAATACTTTTAATTAGAAAAGTCTGCGTGTTTTGTCCAGGGTATAATCACTATAGAAGAACAAAATGGCCCCCGGGCTCCTTCCTCAGCAGAAATCTGTTCTACAGGAAGTCAGACAGGCTCTGTGAGTTACTTCCTGCTTAGGCTGACTGACCTAACAGAGCATGTGCTGTGCTCAGTCAGCCAGAGAGACTTGTGGTATAAGGGATGGCACTGCAGTGTAGAGAGGAAACTGAGGGCTAAACATACACACACACATATATGAAGGAATGGCTTCGTAAGAAGCATTTCAAGGTCCTGGAGTGGTATAGCCAGTCTCCAGATCTCAACTCCATAGAAAACCTTTAGAGGGAGTTGAAAGTCCATGTTGCCAGCGACAGCCCAAAAAATCACTCTTTGAAGGGTCTGCTGGAGGAATGGGTCAACATACCAGCAACAGTGTGTGCCAACCTTGCGAAGATTTACAGAGAACGTTTGACCTCTGTTATTGCCAACAAACGATATATAACAAAGTATTGAGATGAACTTTTGTTATTGACCAAATACTTATTTTCCACCACAATTTCTAAATAAATTATTTCCAAATCAGTCAATGTGATGTTCTGGATTTTTTTTTCTCATTTTGTCTCTCATAGTTGAGGTCTACCTATGATGTCAATTACAGGCCTCTCTCATCTTTTCAAGTGGGAGAACTTGCCCAATTGGTGGCTGACTAAATAATTTTTTCCCCATTGTATTTACAGTGGGTACAGAAAGTTTTCAGACCTCTTTAAATTTTTCACTCTTTGTTTCATTGCAGCCATTTGGTAATATCTAAAAAGTTCATTTTTTTGCTCATTAATGTACATTCTGCACCCCAATCTGAAAGGAAAAAACAGAAATGTAGATAGTTTTGCAAATTTATTAAACAAGAAAAACTGAAATGGTCATAAGTATTCAGACCCTTTGCTATGACACACATATTTAACTCACATGCTGTCCATTTCATTCTGAACCTCCTTGAGATGGTTCTACTCCTTTATTGGAGACCCGTTGTGTTTAATATAAACTGATTGGACTTGATTAGGAAAGGCACACACCTGTCTATATAAGACCTTACAGCTCGCAGTGCATGTCAGAGCACATGAGAATTAAGAGGTCTAAGGAATTGCACAAGGAGCTCAGAGACAGAACTGTGACAACTATATTTACTATTTTGCCATAGGCAAACTTAAACTCTATCAGTTCTCTATCTGTTAAACACTAAAACATAACTTTTATTATATATTCGGAAAAACACAAGCATAGGTGCACACTGAAAAGGCAATATATACATCTAATACAAATATCAGTGGCACACTAAAGACTAAGTAAAACCTCAAGGTATATGAAATATTGGAAATGCTTACTGCTAAGGAAATATGAAAAACCTGGACCTTAGTTAAGTTTGACAAAATTGTATAAGCTACCTCCAAACGTCAAGGGGATCCCAGAGCAGGTGAGTCCTCACTAATTATTACTCACTAGGCCAATCCAACTGAACTTCAGGTATGGTAGGATTGCGCCTAGTGAGGTAATATTTTAGCCTTAGCAGTAATGCATTTCCAATATTTCTATTCTTGAGGTTTACTTGTCTTAGGTGCATGATATTGTATTAGATGTAATATTGCCTTTTCAGTGTGCACCTATGCTTGTGTTTTTCAGAATTATTTTATAGTGCAGAGCACGAGTTTGAACTTTATATGTATAACTCATTTTTTTTATTTTTTTTTTTTTTTTAAAAATTTTTCTATTTAATTTTTTAAAATTTTTTTTTTTTTTTTTTTTTTTTTTTTTTTTATTTTTTTTTTTTTTTTTTTGTTTGCATTCATTTTTTTTTTTTTTTTTTTTAAAAAAAAAAAAAAAAAAAAAAAAAAAAAAAAAAACTAGCTCCAGTAAGGGATCCCAAGCCTACTACTTGGGCAGTCGTTTAAGTTTGCCTATGGCAAAATAGTAAATATAGTGATCAAAAGTCACTCTCTGTTCTCTTGCGAGATTCCCAATTTTTTGGAGATTATGAGAACTGTGACAAGGCACAGATCTGACCAAGGTTACAAATGAATTTCTGCAGCACTCAAGGTTCCTAAGAGCACAGTGGCCTCCATAATCCTGAAATGGAAGAAGTTTGGGAAAACCACAACTCGTCCTTGACCTGGCTGTCCAGCCAAAATAAGCAATCGTGGGAGAAGAGCCTTAGTGAGAGAGGTAAAGAAGAACCCCAAGATCACTGTGGCTGAGCTCCAGGGATGCAGTAGGGAGATGGGAGAAAGTTCCACAAAGTCAACTATCACTGCAGCCCTCCACCAGTCAGGGCTTTATGGCAGAGTGTGCCGACGGGAGCCTCTCCGCAGTGCAAGACATAAGAAAGCCGCATACAGTTTGCAAAACAAACACAGACTATGAGAAATAAGATTCTCTGGTCTGATGAGATGAAGATTTAACTTTTTGATGTTAATTGTAAGCGATATGTGTGGAAAAAACCAGGCAATGCTCATCACCTGCCCAATACAATCCCAACAGTGAAACACGATGGTGGCAGCATCATGCTATGGGGGTGTTTTTCAGCTGCAGGGACAGGACGACTGGTTGCAATTGAAGGAAGGATGAATGCGGCCAAGTACAGAGATATTCTGGAGGAAGTCATATGTAAGTCGAATGTTTGTAACTTAAAGGGGTTTTGCCACCATGTAATGTTGACGTGGGAACCTCCAATATCGGTATTTAATCACTTTTCTAAATATATGTGATTACAAAAAGTGAAGACTCTGAGAGCTACAGCATTTCTCAATCCCCCTTAGTTACCTCAAAGCTTCCCCTAGACACGACCCAGGAGCTTACAGGCCGCGCTTGCGTGAAACACTTCTTATCTGATGACAGGCAAAATGAATGAGCTTTTAAGGCACCGGGTAGACAATGCAGTCTGAGGCTGTGTCTTGCTGTATTGAGAATCCACTCTTGTACTGTTATTATTTCACTTAAGTTTTGAGACGCTCCCTTGGATTCCTCACTCCTCACTCACCCCCTCCCTCTCTCCCCTGCAGCTTCATGACTCAGCATGATTTGTATATATCCTGCTCCCGCGCTGATAAGAGTCTTGGCAAATCCCCTTTAAGGACTTCTTATATAAACAAATTACATCATGTCCCATGAAGCCAAATTTTGCCATGACCATAAGCAAGTAACAAGGTCAGATATTAGATAAAGTAGTCATATATTTACAGTACAAAAGTATTAAGCAGTTGTAGAAAAAAATCTGGAGACTAAGAACAGAACAAAAACAGAAGTGTTGTATAGTTTATTTTTGTCAACTTAATATAATGCAAAGTGAATGACGTTAAGAAAAATCTGAATTAAATCAATGTTTGTTGTGGCCACCCTTTAATTTTCACAGCAGCATAAATTCTTCTAGATACACTTTCACACAGTATTTGAAGAAAAATGGCAGGGAGGGTGTTCCAGCCATCTTGGAGAACTAAGTAAAGATCTTCTATGGATAAAAACTTGCTCAGTTCCTTCTGTCTCTTTATGTAATCCAAGACAGAGTGGACAATGTTGAGATCAGGGCTCTGAGGGCAATATCATTACTTCCAGGACTCCTTTTTTATGCCGTAGATAGTTCTTGATGGTTGTAGGTTTTGGGTTGTTGTTATTTTGCCTCAGAATAAATCTGGAGTTAATTAGACACTTCACTGATGGAAGACGTCTGATTGGCAGCATTTTTTCTACACCTACTAACATGTCAGAGGTGCCCTAATCTATTCCTGACTCACCCTGCCTAAAGTAACCACACTGAAAAGGACATTTCCACACTGGGTACTTTATCCTGCACAAACGCTGGTCTTAAGCCAGAAGCAAAAGACACTACTACAGTGGAACACAGCACAGACAAAATATAAAACAATAAGCAAACATGGTCAGTAAAGCCGAGGTCAGGTAATAACACAGTACAAAATCACAGAGAAGGAGAATAGCAGAGATGCAATCCATGTACAGAACAAGAGGAACATTTACAAAATAGCAGAACCGCACAGAACCAAAAGCCAGAACACAAGATAAATCACAGGCAGTGAGAAACGGGTTAAAATACCCCACCCCAGCCAGAGAATAAATTCAGACACTTAACCCATGATACTATGTTCCACAACTAGACTGATGATTAAATAAATAGACACAATGTTATGTTGTTTTTTCACTTGCTCAACATGTCAAGGCCAAAACTAATAAGTGATAAGGCAAGTTGATTCTAAATTTGGATAGAGTTTTTACCTGGAACATAGTTTTCTGGGAGTTATTTTAATTTTCCTAACTGAAATGGAGCTAGTGGTAGTCCAGACAAATGTCCCATCTAAGTCTTTGAGTAAATCAAAGATTTGTAAGGTTGCATGCACAAGGACGTCCATGGGTAATGGTTAGAAATTATCTAATGCTTCTGTACTTTTACTATGGGCAAAAAAGTGAGTTTTAGACCTAAACAGTTTTCATACATGTGGCCCTAAGAGTGTTTTCTATCTCCAAAAATGATAGTTACATAGTTATGTAGTTAGTATGGTTGAAAAAAGACACGTGTCCATCAAGTTCAACCAAGTGGGTGAAGGGAGTGAGACAAGGACTTTAAGCCCAGCCTCACCACTGGTTTATGCCCTGAAACCCACAAGGCAATGTGTAGAAGGTGTGCAGGCTATAAGATATATCACTTGCTAAGGTATTATGTGTAGCTGAAACACCTCTGTAAGCCATTCTGAAATTAAGTCATATGACCATGGTCAGGTTTTTTTTTATTTTTTACCTTACAGCAAACCTTAACTTGACATTTAATGCATTATAATGATGTAACTCAAATATAATGCACTGCAGTGGTATAAATCAAGTTATCACGATACTCCAGTCTTGTTAAGGATTGCTACATTTACAATAAAGTTGGTACAAAGCAGTTAGTTTTTTGGTGTTAATTGTTAAAGAATTCAGGTGCCACAGCGTAAGTAAATTTTCAATGTTTTCATGCCAGTCAACCTCTTTGTACTGCATGGTCATAATATTTTGATTTTTCATCTACATCAGTGTTTCTCAACTCCAGTCCTCAGGACCCACCAACAGGTCAGGTTTTCAGGATTTCCTCAGTATTGCACAGGTGATGTAATTATTGTCAGTGCATTCTGCACAGGTGATATAATTATTGTCAGTGCATTCTGTGGAAGATCCTGAAAACATGACCTGTTGGTGGGTCTTGAGGGCTGGAGTTGAGAAACACTGATCTACATAGACATAGAAGGGCTTGTTTGTTTTTTACAGGACCTTGTCATTTACCGTATCATATAATGTAATAAGAAATAAAAAATGTAAGCATTTTCCAGGGTTTTTGTTTTTAGGGCGTTCACTCTTTGGTTTTAACGATAAATTATCTGTATTCTGCAAGTCGGCATGATTCTGGTGATACTAGATATGTAGGGTTTTTATTATGTTTTAGTACTTTTTAAAAAATAAAATCATTCTCTATCGCCTAACTTTGCTCTGCAGTGCCATATTCTGTGACCAATAACTTTTTTGTTTTTCCAACTTTAGACCTGAGTGAGGGCAACTTTTTGATCACTTTTTATTCATATTCTAGGTGGAAAATGAAATGACCATTTCAGATCAGATCAGACTTTTATGGACATGGTGATACCAATTATGTGTAACTATTTACTTTTTTATTCTTTTTTTTTTCAAACATATTTTATTGATTTTCCATATAATGTACATATTGAAACAGGAATACAATACAGCATTGTGAAAACATAGATTCTTCAACACAGACATTTCGATAGATGACAATACAGTTGAATAATAAAGAGTTTAAACTAAATCTATCAAAGTTGTCCGTGTATCTAATTTGTATTGTTGGCCTGTGGTAAGACTACATCCGAACCAAGTTAACAGTTCTGAGTTTCTTCCTGGTACATAGCAGGCCACAATTTTCCAAGAGGCCTCTAAATCAGACAAGTGTTGGGCGGCGCAGATGTATATTTCAGAGAGACCAAGGCTATTCATTTCTATGATTCTGTCACTGCTACTTTTAGGACATCGGGTGTGTCCCCCCCAATCCCTCACCAACCACCTTGTTCTGTATTTGTCCAATAGGCCAATCGACCAATGTACAATGATCCATTTAGTGAGCCTCTGGTGGGAGACATAAAGCATCTTCTTCATGTGTAGCCAAGACCTGTCTCAGGTTCCATTTAATGTGTGACGCACGTAATTACAAGACCGTACTGCACAAATCTCAGATTGAAAACTAAACATAATAACAAAAACATAAACAGAGCTTTCTTTTAGAAACGGCGCCCCAGATCAGGGCTCGCGATCATTTGAGTCACCTTATCCAATAGTGGACATTTAATCATATTTTAAGTGAAGGGGGATACTTAAATGACTGTTGGTTTAGAAGGGATCATCCATATAAGTATTTGACCGTTTATCTCAAGGAGCTCAAATAGCACAGTGTCTAAGGGATTAACATTGTAGAAGGGACCATCTAGATATGTACTTTCCAGTTAGCTCAAAGGACCCAGATATACTAGTGTCGATTGATCCCGGTTTCGCCTTATGTCAAGTCGTCTGTTAGGGGATGAGTCCTTTGAGAAACTCTAAGCCTCCCCAATGTGCCCAAAAGTTTGGTCTTTAAATACCAATTGGAGGTTTTAAAGGGTTCCATTGCTCGAGAGATTTCCAAATCAGACAGAAATTCCGTTAAAAATGTTTGCCATTTTGCAAAAAATCTGTCAGACTGCGATTCTTTCACATGTTCTGTAATTAATTTTTCCATATGCATATAGTTCTTGACATGGGCAATCACCATGTCTAGGGAGGCTATATTGCTATCCAGCCACTTTTCCAGAAGACATCTCTTGGCTCCCAACAAGAATATATGCACAAAGCAAGAGTTCGTTCCCAATGACGGTATGTTATGGAACAGTACCACTTCCGGTTTAAGCTCTAAGCTTATTCCTCCTGTTCCACGTAGCAAACCTAATATTTGTTTCCAGAAATCTTGGGTAGCTAAGCAATGCCACATCCCATGTATCATGTCAGTTCCCTTGGTGGCGCATTTTGGGCAAGCTGTCAGTCTATCCAGGGCCAAAGGATGGGGAGGAATGTGAAACCCGTATATCGCCTTATGGATCAATTGAAACTGTGTTTCCATCCATTTTTCACAAGTTATCATTTTATTTACCATGTTCCAGCCACAGACTGTATGTCTGGTATGTCAAACACTCTCCCCCTGTATTTAAATAGTGAATCCCCTGTAGCTTCAGTCATGGGCTTCTCTGTCTACACTCTTGGTCTGGGTCAGCTCATAGCATCACATGGCTTTCAATACCACCTGTATGCTGATGACACCCAACTCTACATCTCCGGCCCAGACATTAACTCTTTACTGTCCAAGATCCCAGATTGTCTGTCGTCCATTTCCTCCTTCTTCTCCTCCCGTCTCCTAAAACTTAATGTAGAGAAAACTGAACTCATCATCTTTCCACCGTCCCACTCCATACCTCCACCTGATCTCTCTATTACAGTCAATGGCTCTACACTCTCACCGGTCCCGCAAGTCCTTGTGATAACCCTTGTCTCCACTTTGTCCTTCAAACCGCACATCCAAATCCTTACCTCTGCCTGCCGCCTCCACCTGAAAAATATTTCACGAATCCGCTCATTCCTCAACCCTGACACTACAAAAACACTGGTCCATGCCCTTGTCATCTCCCGCCTGGACTACTGCAACATCCTTCTCTGTGGTCTCCCGTCTAGCACTCTTGCTCCCCTTCAATCCATCCTCAACTCTGCTGCCCGTCTTATCCACCTCTCTCCTCGCTACGCCTCTGCCTCGCCCCTCTTCCAATCCCTTCACTGGCTACCCATTGTCCAGCGAATCAATTTCAAGTTGCTAACCATGACCTACAAAGCTCTCCATAACCTCTCCCCTCCATACATCTCTGCCCTAATCTCCAGATATCTCCCCTCACGCAATCTACGCTCCTCACAGGACCATCTCCTCTGCTCTCCTCTTATCAGCTCCTCACACAACCGTCTCCAAGACTTCTCCCGTGCTTCCCCCACACTCTGGAACTCACTTCCCCAACACATCAGACTCTCTTCCACTTGACCAGCTTCAAAAGCAACCTGAAAACCCATCTTTTCAGGATAGCCTATAAACTTTGGTACCCCTTCTGTCACTACACCCTCAACAAACATGTCTGCCCCTACCTTCTGTCTCTTTCCCACCTCCTTGTAGATTGTAAGCCTTCGCGGGCAGGGTTCTCTTTCCCTCTGTGCCAGTTGATTGTCACATACTGTCAGCATTGAACTTGTTCGATTTATGTTATGTTTGTAACCCTTTTTAATGTACAGCGCCCTGGAATCAATGGTGCTCTAAAATAAATAATAATAATAATAATAATAAAAATGGGCTCTCATAAGACTTTATATAAGGCTAATAATGGATGTTTACCTCCAGAACTGGTCATGAACCCATACAAGATATTTTCCCCGAGCATCCCTTCTGGTCGTTGTATCTTGGATTTCAAAAAACTTGAAATCTGTCCATAACTCAGGAAGTGTGTAGCGGTAATGTCATTTAATGTTCTGAATGTTTGAAGAGGAAAAAGCCTTCCCGATGCTGGTTCATAGAATTGTCCGACATTCTGGGCTCCCTTCTCTTTCCATATTCTAAAATGATTATGTTCTATTCCCTGAGGGAATTCGGGGTGACCCCATATTGGCATATGTTTACTAATTGTCCAAGGTAATTTCCAGAGTTTCCTACAGGATTTCCAAGTTGCTATTGTATTCCTAAACAATAGGTTTCCTCTAATAAATTTGGTATGTAAAAGTGCTGCTAGAGACCAGGGATCTGTAACTTCAGCCTCTAGAGCTGTTTTTTATTCTTTTATTTGTAAAATGGCAAAAGGGGGGTGCTTTGAACTTTTAATATTTTTTTTTAAAACATTTTTTTACATTTCTAATTGCAGTCCCTCAAGGATACTTGACCACTAGGGGGCTTGATAGCTTATACTTTCTTCTGTATTATATAGATAATGTAGAAGAAGGTACCACGATGGCGGTTCCCTTACTTCCTGTCTGAGGCAGGAAGTAACAGAAACACATAACATGATGGCGGCGGAAGCCTTTATTTTGTTTCCATTTGCCATGGTAACTGCTTGAGTCCCCGCAATCTCGTCGTGGAGGGAGGGGTGAGATCAGAGGGAGGAATGGTGTACTTGTTACATCACATGTCATTAAGGGATTAAATCAGATTTGTTTTTATTGTTATTTTTTTAAATGGGTTGTCCAAGTTTGAAAAAAGTTTGTAGTGGGCCACAGAGGTGTGCAATCTAAAACAAATGAAGATACACATTTCCAACTGGCGTCATTACAGCACTAAGCTCTGGGCCCAGGGTGCCTGCCAGTGATGTCATGATCATTGGCATGGGACCCTGCAGTCATTTACAGGACTCAGTGTTCATACATTCATACAAAAGACAAAAAACAAGCACAATAACTATTGCATAAATCACAGTTCTTTCTCCCTTTGTACCAGTGTAAGACTGTTAGGCTGCGTTCCCACGGCAGAGGACAAATACTAGTCGGTTTATGTGACCGGTATTTGTCCTGTTTTGCGTCCGTCCCCACGGCTGCGGGGTGTGGGGGGAGAGGGCGGCTTTTCTCTGCGATGAGTGGAGAAACCTCTCCACTCCCCTTTTCATGCACAGGTTCCGTCTGAAAACCGGACGGAAGATTGTGCTTGTAGAATGTTTTGCGGGCGGAAAAAACGCCGGACGGAAAACCCGTGCAGTAGGGACTGCTGCACGGGTTTTCCATAGAGCCCCATTGTGCTCATTTTCGGCCGGTTTTTCAGGCAGTCTGCAAAACCGCAAACCGCCTGAAAAACCGTCCGAAAACCCGTGCAGTGGGGACATGCCCTTACAGAGGGAGAAAGGACCCTGCCTGCAAGGGATTACCGTCTACAAAAAAGGGGGAAGGAGAGAGTAGGTCATGAGTATCTAAGTACGGTACTATCTTACACCTAGTAACATATGGGAATGCAAGCAACTGTAAATAGAGATTATGGCTGCGAGAGGAATCATGGGAACTGTAGAACTTTTACAGGATAAGATCTCCCACAGCAAGCCCTGGCAGCATCAAAACAAAGGTGCTATGTGGGGCTGGACAAAATAATAAAAGTTAAAAAATAAATGCTTCTGATCTACATCCAAACAAGTAAAAATAAAAGAAGTTCTCGGCACTTTCAAATTCCTAAGTGTGGCAGAGCGACCATTCGTAGTCGCATGATCCTGCCACTAGAGGGTGTACAGCTGGAGACCTTCTGCAGATGCGCCACTGAGGTCCTGGGCTCGGTGGGGAAAAGCCACCTATATTGTGTCAGTAGTGATATATTACTGACTCTTACAGTAGCGGCTAGAATAGCTGCAAGGCAGCTATGTATGGGGTGGCTCTTTCGGGACAGCTATAGTGTCGGGTGGGTGGCTGTCCCCACATTCCAGGTTCCCGGGTTCCAGGCCAGATATTGGAGAGTTCTCTGGAGACCTATTAACCCCTTGAGCCCCAGGCCTGAAAAGTAGTTAATGACCAGAAAAATTTTTTAGTTTTTGCCTCCTTGCGTTTCAACGTTGTAACTTTTTATTTTTTCAATGACGCAGTTGTGTGAGACCTCGTTTTATTCGAGACAAGTTGTACTTTATGGGGGAATAGTTTAAGTTTACTTATAAATGATTGCTGAATTTGTTTTTAATTTTTTTTTACATTTTTTTTACACCATTCACATTTCACACTTAATAACTTGTTAGATTAATTGTACAGGTTTTTACGGTCGTGTGGATAGCTAATATGTGTACGGGTTTTTGTGTGTGTAATACAAGCACAATTATTTTTTATTAAATATTTATTTTTATTTTATTATTTTTTTATTAATTTTTTTTTACACTTTTTATGTTTTTTACTTTTTTTTTTTAAATCCCATGAAAGGAGAACTGTTTTAAATTTTTTTTTTTTTACACTTAGTAATGTACTAACATATTCATATATGCTAATACATTGTAATCTGTGTCAGTCTGACACAGGCAGTGATCAGGACAGCACACAGTCTGTCCTGGTCACTGGTTTGTTACACAGACAGCCCTGGGGCCACTCTAGGTCCCCAGGGCTGACTGTGCTGACTGTGCAGCCGTTCCCCGTACTCTGTCGGGTCACCCGACAGAGCAGGGAAACCCTTTGATTGCCCTGCGGTGATGAACCGCGGCAATCAAAGGGTTAAAGCACTTGGGTGCGGAGGTGCCCCCGCTTACCGGTGCTTGCAGGAGATGCTCTTGGATCAGGGCTGTAAAGTACAGCCCCGATCCCAGCACTGCTGCGGCGCCTGGGCGCTGCAAACCCCGATGTCTGCAGCGACGCCAAAAGACGTCGCTGTAGACAAATGACCCGCACCAGTCGACATCAAAAGACGGTGTGCATTCGTTAAGGGGTTAAAGGCCTCCTACTCCATGTGATCGGGTGGCGTGGTTGCTACAAGGACATTTGATGCAGCAGAGCTGGGAAGAGAGCTCTGGCTCCCAGAGGCTATAGGGAAGCCTGATATACAGTAAGCTCTGTAACTTTGAGGTGCTGTGCAATAGGCATAGACTTCTGGACAGAGAAGGACTCTGTGTGTGAGCTATTGGCCAGACGGCCAAGGATTTATTTTTATGAGTTGTGTTTTTTTTCCTGTAAACTGTGTGCCTCAATAAAGCTGGCTGAGGCCAGTTTGAAACATTCCTCCGTGTTGGAAGATTTTGTGCCAAGATCGTTCTACCAAGAATGGCGATCCAAAAGCCAAGCGGGAATCCCCAGGACAGGCCAAGACGCCATCACAGCGTAAGCGAGTCGTCACAATAGTTGTACTTCAGTGGTTTATTGTCCCAAGCACAGCAATGTTTCAACGTTGAGCATACCTGATTCAAGAGCTAAGACATTGCTGTGCATGGGACAATTAATCACTTAGAAAATTTGCTGCAAAATTATTTTATTTGTACTTTTTTGGACTTAAGGTCAATATTTTCTGCACTGGAGGTGTTCTGCTTTCTTTTGTATTTTACTTCTGATTGATAGAAGATTTTCTTGGTAAGCATTCCCACACATAACAGTACTTTCTTTTATATTATATTCACTTAAAAAAATCCTCTTTAAAACATAATTGTTAGGATTGCAGTGATAATACCAACTGTGAATGTGGCCTTACACTGTATTGATAGCTGTAATATGCTACAAAAGATGGAATATTTATTCATCTGGTAAGCATCTAAGCAGCGATATAGAATACATTAGCTACATTCATTCTTGCATAATACTAGTTTACCAAGAAATCATTGTTACTTGTGCATAGCCTTGTGTATTGTCTTCTATGACTGCTTTTCAGTCCCAACCTGGCTCTGGTCTAATAGATCTCCGCTGTTGGTGGGCAGCTGTCTTCATTTCTTTTACTATTCACAAGATGTCAACAGTGCTGTACGGAAGAACACGCCTTTTGAATGCTAAGATCTGTAGGAAACATCTAGCTGAAAGCTATACATACTATAAGACAAGAAGCTCTATCATTTCCTGCTTGATGCTATTAATAAATCAGATATTTGCAAGTTGTAATCTGTATGTAAATGTCAGGGTCTAGGAGCTCTGCGCTTCAATAATGAGGACTTGCAAGGAGGAGAGAACTTGAATTTCTAGAAATACTCCTAGGAATACTGAACCTCTGGCCAACCCAGGGTACCTCACTGCATTAACCAGCAGGGCCATCTTAACAGCATTATGGACCCCTGGGCAGAGCTGTTAACTGGGCCCCCCAACCAACACAACCACTCACAGGAATAAATATATACATTATCAATAACAAACTTATAATCTACAATACCGCCATATAGAGACCACATGGTGGTCAGAAACCAGCTCTGGTCACCATTACATGACAGTGACTACAGCACTGATCCAACACAGAAGAGAAAGAGCCCCTGACATCTAGGGACTCACAGGAGACATCCTATCTGAAGAGTCGTTCTTCTTCCCTTTTCTTCTCCATCTGACCCAGAAATCAATGACACATTCTCCGTGCCATAACTCGTCCCTGCAGAATTTACCACAATAGCATCTTAGACTTTACTTCCCTTCCCTACCAATTCCTACCTCCGGTATGGGCGGCACTAGAAAGTAAGTAGGTAGTAATGTTGCCCACCATTATGCTGGTAGTTATACAGGCCCCAGTAGGTAGGTATATAGGAACACTATAGGAAGGTAAAGTAGCTCTGTGCAGGTAGATAGGTATATATACCTGCTGTAGGTAAATATACAGCCCCCTGTAGGCAGATAAACATACCCCCGGTAGTTAGACATACAGCCTGACCTCTGCTTTACCTCACTGCTGCACTGCTTTGCCTGCCCTGTAAAAAGTAAAGCGCAGGCACAGCACAATAGTAAAACAAGGGCTGCTGCGCCAGGCTACAGATGGGCCAGGGAAGCTCCTAATCGCTGTCTGTATTCACTCAACGGGCAGGTTAGGCAGCTGCCCAGGTGGGCCCCCTGCGCCTTTGGGACCCTCGGGCAGCTGCCTACCCTTTCCAATGGAAAAGCCGGAGTGCGCAAATAACGGGCTGAAAACATCCCAGTCATTACGGTAATGCACAGTTCTCATAGAGAATTATGGATTACGTCTCCTCTACCCTGCTCGGTGAATACGCCGGGCGGGGAGATAAGTGACATGTGAATTACCAGCGGCGTATGGGCCGGTGAAGTGCCGGCTCCCCGCTCACTCCCCCGCTCCCGCCCCCGGCCACACGGCGTAATTGCGGGGCGCAATTACGTCCCTCAGTTAAGCCGTGTGAACATAGTCTAACAAGTCACATGACATGATTGGGAGGGAAAATGGCGAATTGGGTACAATTTGTCAATTTTCACTAAGGGGTGTACTCACTTTTATTGCTAGCAGTTTAGACATGAATTAGTTATTTAAAGGGCACACCAAATTTGCATGTTGTTATATAAGCTGTACACCGACTACTTTACATCATACCAAAGTGTCATATCTTCAGTGTTGTCCCATTGAAACTTATAATACAATATTTACAAAAATGTGATGAGTATACTCAATTTTGTGAGATACTGTATATGACCATACACCATCTATTGGTTGGTTTTGTTCATGACAATAATTGTGAAAAACTTTTGGCTTATGATTTCACAGCCAAAAACTGTCCCCCTTTTTAATAATCTTGCCCTTTTCCACTAAACAGTGTGAAAAAAGTCGAAACCACGGATTTAGCAAACATAAACTTAACTTGTTGTGATAACTCAACCGCAATGTTCTACAGTAGGGAATTCTAGCACACCTTTATTAGTAAATTTGCCCAATTTACAGCTAGCAATATTTAATGGTATTTATTTAAAGGCTCCATTAATTTTAGGACATTATGTATGAAACAAGTGGTTTAATTATATAACATAAGACAAAAAACAAGTACAATAAATATAAACTAAATGAGTGACAGACTGGTACAGAGGGAGAAGGAACCCTGCCGTTAATGGCTTACAATTTACAAGGAAAGACCAAAAGAGGAAGGACATTTTCTTAAGTTTACTTTATGCTTTTTTTTTAGCCATTTGTATTTCATTTAGACTGTGTGGGGCTCCTTAATACTTTTTATGTAAGATCTTGTTATTTGGCTGAAATAGGTATGTTTAATATGTACTAAGACATCAAATATTTTATGCAGGTGAGATAATTTCTTTCTCTCAGAATTATGTATGCTAGTATAATGCAATGGGCTACAGTGCGCACATTTTATCTAAGCCCTATGGGTAATTTGCTATGGGCTATCCACAATTACTGTGGGTAGAGGTCATATTGTATAATATAATTTTAATGTTCTTATGTATACTACTATGCTTCTAATAGAGATAATTTCTCATTGTGGAATATATTTTAGATACTTAAGTGATGAATACTAAGCTATGCATTTTTAATTTTTCATGAGTTATCCATATTTGAAGACAAAAGTTTGCAAGTGTAATATATTATGGAGGTGTGAGTATATGAAGTTGCACGCTTATACCTTGGCCAATATGTCTGTGATTTCCTGATATGTAATAATTATATAGTCATGTGGGATAATCTATATTTAGCATCGGAAACATTTCCACTTGACATTTAGTTCACATAAACATAATAAGGGCACAGAGAAGCAAAAGTATGAGCATAGAGCATAAGCACTCGACATTGTGCCAGTTATTGAACTAGATTTTTCAACAAAGGAATTTTTTAGTATTATATGAGATCCTGTCTATGGATACCTGCCACTGTTTCTCTCATTTTAAAGTTACTAATTATTACGCAAGTTTTTCGATTGGTTGGTAGCATGCTGTGTTATATTGACAGTTTGCAGCCTTGACCACTACCACACTCCACCATCTCAGAACAAGATGTCTTACCATTCATAGCCCTCTCACTTCTTCTATTTAATTACACAGCTGTCATTATGGGGGATGGGAATCATTTGCAGGTTCAAACAGCCCATAGCAATTGGGAAAGCCTTTTGCTCCCATAGCAGCTGTATGTGTTTTCGTTCAGTAGGTTGAATACATTCAGTGACAATAAGAGTATGTCCACACAGCATAGAAATTTAGGTATTTGGTCGTCTTTTGCATGGTTTGGGAGACAGTTCTGTCTGCAGTTTGCAGATTCGCGCATCTCCTTCAACCATTGAAATGCACATCTTCTGCCTGAAAATCAGGCGGAAGATTGAGCATGTTCTAAGTTTTTTGGAACGCCCGCAATGTAAAAAACTATCCGGCAGAAAATCCGTTCTGTGTGGACTACTGAACAGATTTTCTATTAAAGAGAACCTGTCACACAGTTTTTTCCCCCTTTGCTGAGGGCAGAACAAGCTAGTGTCAGACCTGCTCTTTCCAGTGCTGTGCCCCTTATTCTGTAAGATGCTGTAGTTTTCGTGTATTTAATGCTCAAATCTGCAGTTTGTGGCCAGAAGAGTCATTCGAAGAGTCCTTCAGAGTATCAGTTTTTTTTCAAACCTGGCCAATCGGAGGCTAGCCCCGCCCACCTCACCTGACAAACCTATTACTTTGAATAGGTAGAAGCATGTGAATAACTGTCAGGGGGGGAAAGTTAGAAATTGGGGGGTAGGGTTTAACACCTGCCCCATAAAATGGGATTTAGGGGAAAATGCTCTAAAACTCCCTTGCTTTCTTAACAAAAAAAGGGGACACAGTGCTGGAAAAACAGCGGGTTTTTTTCCCACTATTTTTTCCCTCCCCCTCAAAAGGGGGGTCACAACCGATGTACATGTTCCCTTTTAAAAAGTCAATTTGGTTTGGTTACAGTGGGTTTTTCAAACCCAAAAAGGGCCGGGGAAAAAAATTCAACCAAAAACCTTGCCATGGGGAAAGGGGCCCCCAAATATTTTTTTTTAAAATTCCCTTTTGCCACAAAAGGGGAACAAAATCTTTTTTTTACAAAGTTTGCCACCCCCCAAAACCCCAACTCATGGGTTGGGTTTATAAAAGTACAAATTTTCTGTTATCATTTATTTTGGTTTTCAAAGACTTTGGGGTGAAACCCAAAGACCACATTATATTTTTTTTGGGTTTTGGGAAATTTCTGGCATATACAGTTATTCATCAAGCATCAGTAATACCATACCCTTTTGTGTTTTTCCCAAAAAACCAAAGCCAAAATTTAAATTGAAAATTCATTTAAAGGGCCATACACACGGGAAATTTTACAAAATTTTTTTTGTACACACCTTTCAAATGGTTTTTTAAAATTTTAAAATCCATACTTTTTCCAATAGTTTTTTTTGAATTTTATGAAACTAATGATAGCATGATCCATGGCACACACAAAACACAAGTATTCGTCCTTAATGGGTTGTGTGGAAAAAACCCCAAAAAAAATAAGAACTTTTTTGGGTCCCCCGGGGGTCATTTTTTTGCACGCATTAGAAAACGTAAAATGTGTCTAAAACCCATGAACCGGGTTTCTACTAGGGGCCCTTAGTTTTTAGCGGCTTTTTTAGCTAAAAAAAGCAACAATTCTGGGCTCGGGTTAAACCATTTTTAAAAAGGGGCCCTATTTTGTTCCAGCATAATGCAGCGGGAAAATTTGGCTTTCAAAACATAAATTGTATTTATAAAATTTGGTTGTAGTGTAAAAACGCCTCCAGCACGCGCCGTGATCGCAGGTGCATTAAAAAGTCGGGGGTGTTTTTGTAATGCGCCTGAAAATTGGGAGCGCCTCAATAAAAAAAATCAACTGAACATGGGGGGCCCCCCCTTTTTGGGGGCTGAAAAGAAACCAAAACTTCTGGCGAATTCCCTGTACAAAATGCCCCCCCCAAAAAGCAGTAATACTAAAGTTTAAAAAGCAGAAAACATCTGTCACAATCCAGTTTTGAACTACTTACAAACACGGGAAATATTGTAAATTTGGGGGGCTTTTTGGATTTTTTTCCCCTCTTTGGGAAACCCAGGGGGAAAATTTCTTGGGGCGAGCTCATTAAAAAACTACATCCTAGACAGATATAATTGGTGTGTGGGGGTACAGTCCCCAGTCCCCTTTTCCCTACTCTCGGAAGGTTGCCCCCTGACACCCCCAAAGTCCCCGCAGGTTTACTGGGGCCAAAATCACTTCCCTCAATTATCCCAAATTTGGGCCTAACCACAAAAAAAAGTAAAAGACCTGTATTACTTCCTCTAGGACGGGTTTTTCTGCTGAGGAAGGAACCCGCGGGCCATTTTGGGTTTTTTCTAAATAATTATCCACTAGGCAAAACGAGCAGGGCTTTTCTAATTAAAAAGGTATTTTTGGGATTTTTTTCATTAAAGACATTATTTTTTTCTATTAGTTTACTTTTTTTACCAGGGGAACCCAAAAAAAGGGTTTCAAAGGGGTTTAATACCGAAAAACCCCCAAAGATTAGCCCGGGAAAATGTTGTAAAAATGTCGTAAAAATTCTGGAAAAAAAAATTTTTTTTGCACCTCCCTGCAAGGGGGCATTAAAGGGGGATAAAAATTTTCCCCAAAAAAAAAGGGGGGGTAAGACCATTTTGGGCATCACAACAACATAGGTTATTAAGGTTTACTTTCTTTAGATTATGGGGAAGTTTGGGAAATTTGTTGGGGCATGGCAGGCTAAAAAAAAGGTGCCCTTTTGGTTTGGGGACCCCATTATTTTTGGGGAACATACTGTTCAAAAACCGGGGTCAGTGAACAGGGAATGGGTTTTTTTTAACCTGGGGCCCAAGTTTTGACATATTTTCGGATCAGGTTGGGCAGATTTTCTTGGGGGTACGGTTTAGGGGGTTTCGGGGGTCAGGGTTCACATTTGGGAAACCAAAAGACAGAGTAAAAAGGGAAAGGGGGGAGTGTCCTGAAAAGTGATTTGGGGGGACTTTGAAACCCAAAAATTCAAGGCAAGGCCTCCAATTTTGTATTTTCAGAAATTTTTAACCTTTCCACATGGCACACCAGAAAAGACGGGAGATTAGAGAGGGAAAAAATTTGGCTCAAAAAAATTTGTGTAAAGGAAAAAAAGATTTGGGGCTTTTTTGGAGAACCCCCGGGGGGACTTCTGTCCTTTGGGCCCCAGACTCAAACAGGGGCAGGCTGCCAAACCCATAAGGGGAGTTTGCCGGCCCGTATTGTGGGGGTTTAAAATGGGCCAAAAGGGGGTATTTAAACTTTTGGGACTGGAGAGTGGCCCAAAACACATTACGTGCAAAGATTAAATAAAGGGTAGAGAGCGGGAAATTTGTAA